>JAFBJS010009962.1:88329-163891 GCA_016785265.1 Paraplagusia blochii | reverse complement strand
ACACCACTCACGAGTTTTGGCTTTTGGGCCTCCTACTGTGAACCATTACAATTGGTATGTTTTGTTTCTTTGCTTTGGCTGATTTTTTTTTTTTTTTTTTTTTTTTTTTTTTTTTTTTTTGTTTTTTTTTTTTTTGGTAGGAGTCCATTATTTTTGGTTTGTTTGACTTGTTTTGTTTTCTTGTCTCGTTTTCGTTGATTTGTTTGGTTTATTTATTTTGGTTATGATTTTGTTAGATTTAATTTTACGTGTTTTGGTTCATTTCTTTTTTTTTTTTTTTACGTGGGTTTTGCTGGATTTGTTTAGGTTGGTTTATTTGTTAGATTATAGTTTGTTTTGGTGGGTTTAGTTTGTTTCTTTTGACTGTGTGTGGGTTTTTTTTTTTTTTTTTTTTTAAATGGCTTTATTTGGTTTTGATAGTTTGCCTTTGTTTTGGTTTGTTCGCTTATATTAGTTTTGTTTTGTTTTTTGTTTCCCTTCGTTGTTTGTACATTTGTTTTGGAAGGACAGTCATCCAGCCAGTGAGACAGACAGGTATGCAGACAGATAGCAAGCTTTTCTCAAAACATTCCTGTATTTGTTGTCCCTCTAATGAACCATGCTTGATCCTGTTCATCCTTGTCACTCCTTAAGAGAATCTAAGCATCTTCAACTTTAATGAGAAGGAAATACATTTTTAGATTTCTTAAACCATGCAGACACACTCCTACCTCCATAGGCACTGAGACACCTGGAGAGAACACTAAGCGGCAGCAGGGGATCCATAAGCGTTAGCAGACGGGAGGGCGATGCATAGGCAGTGAGCAGAGTAGCTGGATAGGCTGCTACAATGCCATCTGGCATTCGCACACCAAAGGCACCAGCACGCATTGAAGTTGTAAAACACAAATTCCCTCCAGCGCTGTCACCAGCCAGACAGACATTTTCTCCAGTCCACCCTGGTTAGTTAAAGATAGGAATCAGAAAAAATGTGTGAAAAACAGAGCTATGAGGCAACAAAACAGTACAAAAGTAGGACACTGGCATTATGGGGTGTAAATAAACCATCTAAAATGTGATGAATAACTAAATTCTGTATGTTAACAATGAACACTGGAAATATGTCAGCTTGTGTGTGTACATCAACAGTATCAGAGCAACTTGTGGGTCTTATAGTCAGTCAAGAATTCAATTATTTTATTTTCAAGGGAAATATACAATTTAATGTCTTGGCTCTCTTTCTCTAGGTCTCTCTAACACTGTGCAGAAATTGCACAAAATAATTAGTGTAAAAAATGGTAACAGACTAGCATTGACCTAGCTAATCAATGCATGAAGGCAGTCATTGTTAGTTTTATTGGTACCTAATAAATGAGGGTGTCTCAGAGCCCAGCAGTAGGCATAAAAACATTCCTCCAAGGCCCTTGGGAAGGGGGCTTCAGGGGCCAGAGAGTAGTCGACGGATAAAATGGGGACACCAAGGTCCTGTGACCAACTCTTCAAATATGGCTGCAAAGACAGAAGAAAACAGAAAAGGGCTGTGGGTTTTGTATTTGAAAACACAGCAAACGTAAAAAATACTGTTTCCCTTTTATACTGTAGTACAAGCAGTGTTAGTTTGTCTTCTTTGATTCAACACATCCAAGCATACGTAAGATTAGAATCTATTTGGACCACAGCAGAATGGAGTATTCTACTGTATGGGTGACATTAAGTGAAATCATGAAGGCAACCATGTCGATGGAGTGTTGTCATTAATCAGCATGTCATGGTCTGGCACATTTGTGTGTTAAACTCTTATTACACCCTGAAGAAGCTTGTTCTGCATAAAATACACTGTCATAAAGAATGGACAGGATTTTCTTGCCTTAAAACCTTAAAAAAAACTTCTTCCCAACTACCCTGGTTTTGTTAGCTGAAACACACTGTTATTTGCTTTTTCTCACCCTTAAAAAAAAACAAAAAAAAAAAACAAAAACTTAAAAGGATAAACAAAAAAGCATTAGACTAGTGCTTTTCAACCTTTTGAGCGGTGGCACATTTTTTTACATTTACAAAATCCTGGGGTCCACCACCAATCAAAATAACATTTTAACATATAATACATACAATTAATAATATATAATTAATAATACAGTTTCTAAATGTATTTATACTCAGTGTGAAACCCGGTCCTGTTTCAATAGACACAAATTGGATATCCTGGCAGGAGTGGTAGAAAGACACACACATAGCCCTTCCTCAACGACAGTCAAGCTTGAGAAGATCAGCTCATGAAGTTATATATGGTTGAAAGCTTTTACCAACAATCCAATGTAAACAATTTGATCAATTGTAAATATATTACCACCTCCACACACATAGATTACACTTATTAAAATTTGTTGATTTGTCATATGTCTTAAGCTTTTTGATTATTTACTGCAGCAGACTTCCGGAGGACGGAGGAGCTTAATCCCAGTATTCCCAAAATTACCATACATCAGCTCACTGTTTACAAACAAGGAGTCTGGAGTCTGAGTTGGTGTTATTATTGCTTATTGTTATTATTGTTTTTTTTTTTTTTTGTTGACCATTCATAATAGGGCCTTCAATAGGGTCAGAATTTTGTCCAGGCCCCTCTCTGGCATTTGCTTTTTCCCTTTTCAAAAACTTCTCCATCACTTACAATTGCTCATCTTGCTGTCACTTGCTTTTATGGTCACTGTCGTGTGAAGCGCTGTCGCGTGGCAATAGCTTTGTTTTCACAGGCATTCACAGCCTCTGCTGCCACCTGCTGGAGTATCACATTATCTGACACACTTTACTATGGCACACACACCCAACAATGGTTAATTAGGTGATATTAGATAATTTCTATTGGCACACCTGATGATCTCTCATGGCACACTGGTTGAAAATCACTGCGTTAGAGTCTCCCTGCTCACTGCGTTAGTTAGAGAATGAAAAGAAAATGCTTCACTTCCTAGTGCTACCTTAGAGTTGAATCGAATAGTGTTCATTGTTAAAATATGTACAGCTATCTTCACACAAAATCAGCACCAGCAGTCAGTCCTCTGCCCTAGTTCTCAGAGCTGATCCTTGATGCAGTCCCACCTCCATCTTTACGTCTTCTGTCCTTCCAAGAGCACACCCAACTGCGGTTGTACTGGTCTCATCAGACCAGAGAATATTAAGGTGCCTTTTGACAAACCCCATGTGCATTTTACTCAGGAGTGGCTTCCGTCTGGCCACTTATACACTGGAGCTCTGACCATTTGGTTCTTAGTCACCTCCCTGACTAAGGCTAGGTTCACACTGTGCCTGAAACGACCCAAATCCAAAACCCCCAATTTTTTCGTCAGTATGCGACCTGTATCCGATATGTTATTGACAATATGAACGACACAGATCCGATTTTTTTCCACAAACGACCCAGGTCGCTTCGAGATGTGGTCCTAATTCTGATTCAAATCTGTTATTTTCACATGCAACTGTAGTCTGAACGGCTGAGTCGGTCGTCTTGGACCAATGACAGACGACCGACTCTGTCATTGGCGCATGTTTACACACACACACACACACACACACACACACACACACACACACACACACACACACACACACACACACACACACACACACACACACACACACACACCTTTGTGTGTATAAAATATAAACTACTGCCAAAGTTGCGTTTCCTCCCGAGACAGTGGCACACGCAGTCGCTCACAGAGGTTGGTGAAGGTGTTTCTCGTAAGCCGAAAGTTGTTGATGAACTCTATACTGAGAGGCGCTGGACATCAACATCCCACCACTCCTAGCTGCGACTCTGCGTCCATATACCCCTTTCAATGGAGATTGCTTTTATTGCCCCACACAGCGCCAGGACCGAAGCCCCTACCCTCCTGCTTAATCTCCTCCACAATACCAGGTTGTTGACTGAGTTCTGCCGTCGCCACAGAAACCACATTGCGAGTCTCATCTCCATGCTTTACAGCTTTGCAAATTTGCCCCCGTTTTGTTTATGTATTACGTAGACGCGCTTATACCTGTTAATTTGCGCATGCGGGACACATTTGAGTCATTTCCCGTTCATATTAGAGATCACATACAAGTCCAGATAAGTGGGAAATGTGAACGGCCTAAGAGAAAAAATTTTTTGAACAAATCAGATATGGGTCGTTTCAGGGCGCAGTGAACCTAGCCAAAGGCCCTTCTCCCCTGATTGCTTAGCTTAGATGGCCGACCAGCTCCTGGTGGTTCCAAACTTCTTTCACTTACGGATGGTGGAGGCTACTGTGCTCATTAGGACCTCTAAAGCAGCAGGATCCAGCTCCACCACTTCATATATGTTGCACTTGTTGCTTTGTCTCTGTTGTATCTCCTCTTTCCTGTTTCTCTCCCCCCTGTCTCTCCCCCATCTCTCTTCTTACCCCAATTCTCCTCCCTCCAACCAGTCGAGGCAGATGACTGCACATCTTTGAGTCTGGTTCTGTCAGAGATTTCTTCCTGTTAAAGGGGAGTTTTTTCTCTCCACTGATGCCTAGTGCTTGCTCATTGTGTGAATTGTTGGGGTTTTCTCTTTCTGTAATTCTGTTATATTTATGACCTCTGTACTTCTTTATTTTGTCGTTACCTTGTACAGCGCCTTGAGACAACGTATGATGTGATTTGGCGCTATAGAAATTCTAATAAATTGAAATTGAAATAGAAATTTTTTTGTACCCCTCCCCAGATTTGTGCCTTGGGACAATCCTGTCTCAGAGGTCTACAGACAGTTCCTTTGACCTTATGCTTAGTTTGTGCCTTATATAGACAGGTGTGTGCCTTTCCAAATCATGTCCAATCAACTGAATTTACAACAGGTGGACTTCTATTAAGCTGTAGCTCAATTTCGAGCTTCATGGCAAACGCTGTGAATACTTATGTACATGTGATTTCTTGAGTTTTTTTTTATTTTTAATACAAAACATTCTAAAAAATATTTTTCACATGGTCATTATGGGGTGTTCTGTGTAGGATTTTTAGGAAAGAAATGCATTGAATCCATTTTGGAATAAAGGCTGTAACATAAAAAAAGTGAGGCGCTGTGATTACTCCAGTTCCAGATGCACTGTATAGTAGGTATACATAGAGGGGTCTAGAACCTCCATAGTGACTTGGTTAGATTTGGTTAAATAATACTTTAATATTCCTTGTAACACAATACTCTGGGACACCAATATGGACCTATATGGACATTGGTCCCCCCAAAAAATCTTTTCACAATCTAGAGAGCACCATCTTACCTCATGTGACTTAGAGGTCTGTGCCACAAAGCCTCCTCCATGAAAGTGGATTAGCAAACAGGGAGAAGGCGGTAGGCGTTTAGACTTCAACCCCAAAGAAAAAGAAAGGGCACCTCCCTCAGAGCGGGAAAGGGACAGAAGGGATTCACTATCCTAAAAAAGAAAGATCAGAGTGACATTTATCAAAGAATTAGCTGATCACTATACAACATAAAAACATGGCCATTAAGGGAAAAGTCAGAATAGAAGAATGTGAAAACAGAGATTTTATGACCATTGCAAAAGAAAAGAAATTGCATCATTGACCAGGACAAAGTCAAATTAATCTGCAGAAAAACAACAGAAGGGGTAAATCAAATGTCAGGATGTTCTTGTAATTCATATAAACATCTGTTGCAAAACAGATGTTTATAAAAATTACAAGGTCATTTCACAACAATCCTCTCCTTTTGTGTTTCACAAAAGATCTTTCTTCAGAATCCTCACTTATCGGTTGCTAGAGGCCCCAGTCATTCTTGAACTTTGTGATCACAACGTCACTTAATTTCGAATTGGGTGATGTTGTGATCAGATTGGATCAGATTGCATCCTGAATATAGCCTTGGACAGAACCTAAGAGTCCAGTTACAGTTGATATAGCTACGTTGGAAAAGATGACTTAACACAGAGAAAAGACAAGAATGACAGAGAACTTACAGAAACAAGGTGTAAAACAGTTAAACACCAGAAGTTCAAAGCAAGGTATCTTACAGAGTTGGCAAATGATCGATTCACTTAACAACAAAACTGGTCCAAAAAGTAGAGCAAAACAGAGCAACTGGATGGAATTTTAGGCTTCATCAAGTGTTTTCTGTTGTATGCAAATTCAAGGGTAGATTTCTAAAATAAAGTATTAACATTCTAAAGTTCTGTCAGTCCAAAGGAAATATATATTTTTTCAACTACATTCATTACATAAACTCCATTCAAACTGCATGTATGTATGTATGTATGTATGTATGGGTGTGTGTGTAACTTATTATGTGAAGCGTCTTTGAGTAACATGAAAAGCGCTATATAAACTGATGATTCATTCACCTCTATGTGACGCTAAGATGTTGCATTGTGACTGAGCCTTGAGGTGCGGTAAACAACAGGGACACTTTGGAGTGATGTAAATTGAGAATTTTCGTTGCCAAGGGGTAGAGGTGTTGATAAAACAGCAGAAAGTTGTCTGAGAGAAGAGTATGTGTGAAACGTGTGATTGGGAAATCAAGAAGGCTGTTGTGCAGTATATGTGTTTCCTGTTTCCAGAAATCAAATGTGAAAACCCCACTGAAATCTAATAAAGGTCAACAAAATGTCGCTAAGAAAATAAATAACAAATTACCTGTCCTTCACGTAAGTCGAAGGAGATGAGTCTCATCTGAACTGGAGCAATGCCAATGTGTGCTGATGGTGGAGCTATTGTTACAGAGACAGACTGATTGGCTGCCAAGGGAAGGTCAAAAGCTTCAGGGGGTACCGAGATGGCCTTGTTTACTTTAACTGTGGTGGAAGTCATACTGGCAAGGCTCTAGACAAGTTTAAAATAAGAACAAAAGAAATCAGCAAGACTCGGATATTGGAGTAAAACAGTAAAACAAGTAAATTAAACCAAATGTAAAGAGAAAAATACATTAAGAGCATGCGCTCATACTGGGCCTGCTTACAGATAAAACCTCTGTCTCAGTGATATTCCAAAATGTCTTCCAAAAATGGACATCCAAGTTCTGTATAATACGTTCAAATTCTGCTCCTCTTAACTCTGGGTCAATGGCGTACTTCCCTGAGGTGAAGAATGAGCTGGCTGCTACACCTACAGTCAGGGAAAAAAAAAAAAAAAAGAGTACAACAATGAGAACAGATGATGTGCAAAATAGTTACTTCTACTGCAAATATTAGGTTTCTTGCAGATGTACCACCTTTCATACAAGAGATTTTTCAGTTCTGACTACAGGTGAATTCTGGTAATTAACTGAAGAAGCCTTTTGGGCAAGAAGTGAGAAATTTTCAAGAAATCTACTATACCCAGTTGTCTCTGAAAAAATACTATTTTTGGATTAAATGACCTTGATTACTGAGAACCTACAGACAACAGATGTGGTGAGAAGTGTGAATGAACTAAAGTATAAGTAAAAGTGACTTGGAAAGTCAGACGGTAATAAAATTGTCCTCAGCCAAACATTAGTATTATATCTATGCACAATGTGTATTGCCACAACGTGAGTGGTGAAAGGTGAAATATAATGTGAATCTATGCACCATGGAATGCATTGAAAGAGTGACTTTACCACTTGAGTTTTTACAGTATTGTATGATACTCTTTGTGAAGTTCCTTAACCCACAGAAAAAAAACATATCTCAAGTCAGTACTATACAGAGTAATCTTCTATTGGCCAATTCTTACAGGTCTTGCTGAGAAAAATTACACCTCATCTACTTACTACTGGACACATACCATCTTGATGTCCATCATAAATTCACTGCAGACAAAAACAAAAAAAGAGACTTTATAGCCTACTTACCATATGGTGCAACACTCACTGACTCCACTGTGGTGCAGCAGAGAGCATATAGAAAATATTAATGATTTGTTTTTGGATGATGATTATCAACCAATGTAGGTAAGGGTTTTTTTTGGTGTCTGTATGTAACTATTCATGTTTGAAAACTCTTTAAAGTGTAGAAGAAATACAAGACACGAAGTCTTCCATTCAAGGCTTTAAAATGGTGAAAAAATTACTCAACAAAGTGTACGTATAACCATGATTGTGCTGACCTATTCCTGTCTGATGGCGCTTGTAGTTTTCTCCAAAGGCCACAAGGCCGATAGCAATAGTCTGGAGACTGGGGCGGATCGATGGTGTGAACTGGAGGAATGAGAAAAAGAATAAAAACAATCTCAGACTTGGAAGCCAATCAGTATCTGAGCCAATCTCAGTATCTAAGCCATTCTGTCACTTTGAAAGCCATTCTGCCACGAGTGTCACCTGCTAACTTGCCTATCTATTTGTTCACAGGACTAATGTAGTCAAATAAAGTGATTGTCAAATAAGAGATAGGTCATGAAATTTTTTATTTTCCGTCAATATATTTGATAATGGTCTTGGGTGGGTCACCTTTTGACTTGGAGCCATAATGGGTACTTAAATTTGGCAGGACAGTGGCCAGGAACACAAAGGCAGTGTTGGGTGTACCAAAAAAAACTGACATGTAAGCCATAACTAAATGCCTTTATTCTTTACTACATTTTGGGACCAAGTGACAGCTGATATTTTCCTATATTCGTTAAACATCTGTGCTATCTGGCTGAGTGTCAATGATAAAGAGATACAGAGTGAAGAGGTCTCCGCTGACACTGACTTAGTTGCAAACAGAAGAGTTTATTGCAAAGAAGTACAGCATCAAGTCAGGCATTTGGACTGCCTGGAGGAACCCTGGCCGATGTGGATCCCCTCCCTAACCTCCCCAAATACCTGTTTGTATTCTCATTTGGTGACCTATGGAATGCATTACATAAACCCTCTCTCCTATATTGGTGTTTCCTGGTTCCGGCATTACACAAGTGTTCGGAAATACCTACAAGGACTTCTGGTGCAAGTGTAACTTCTGTAACTTTGAGTTTAACACATGCTTTTTATCCCAAGGCATGATAACATCAGCAAGGCGCCAGCCCAACAGACACCTCAAGCACTCTCAGTATTTATTGTCACTGAACGGCTTAGAGCCCCTATAAACGTATTAATTTATGGACACAAAATGCACATCCCATGTGGATGGTCAGTTCATGTCCAGGGTATGTCCACCAAAAATAGATGTATGGGTATTCTAGGATTCTTGGTTTAAGTGAAGCACCTCAGAATAAACACATAAATAAATAAAGGAGCATGATTGCTTCACAAGCAACACACCAGGGGTTAGCACAAAGACACAGAAATCTATGCGCTTCAGACACTACACTTTAAAAACCCCAAACTGTTTCTTGGCATACTAGGATTACAGCCAGTGATTGGTCTTCAAAGAAAGAATATTTTGTCTTCCACTGTTAAGGACACTGTCATTAAATATTCACATTTCTTCTACCTGCTAAATTAAACTTAGTGACAAAAACATATTATATCAAATCAGCTTATAATATAATTGTTTTTTGGAGCATCTTTCTTCAAAAGGCTTTCAATTTAATCTTATTTGAGAAAATATTAGAGTGTGAAATTTTTATAATAATTTTGGCAATAGCTAGAGCCATGCATGCTGCTTTACTTGTATGCAACAGCTGCACAAGCCCAGTGTCAAATGAAAAACTCTTGAGGCACTAGGAAGTATTAACAATAGAAACACGAACGACAAGAGAATTCTTCTTATAGTTGTGCAATGTCTGTCTTGTAAACATCGCTATATCAGTTATACACCCATTTAGAGGACATTATGTGACATCCCTTCCTGTAAACATTAATTACATTTTTAATTTTAAACATTTAACAGATGCATTTAACCAAAGTGACTTACAGAACAACAACTTCAGAAATGGCTGATAAATGTGTGTGGATAATCTAGGTATTGTAGCTCCACTTTAGTCACACAACAAGGAAAGCAGGTTATTGGAATAAAAGAAGTATAACTATACCCTTCAAAAATATGTCCATGCTGTTTAGTTGTTTGGTTTATCACAAGAGATACAGATGCAAGGTAAGGTACAAGAATAAATGCAAACTTCAGGTGATTGTGTTAAATGTTAGATCAAACCATTTTAAAATTCATTTATATTTGTGGGATACATATATCTAAAATGTAGCAACACAACATCGCAGAACAGTGCAAACAGTTCTGTTTAATCTTTCTCTTGTATCAACTAATTGGCCAATATAAACCAGTTTCCTTTGACAATACAACTAATGTAACTAATCTTACCTGAAAGCCTAGACACCGCCCGTAGAAACAGCCCTTGTGCATTGTTGAGTATTCGCGAACAAATGTCTCGCTGAGGCCACTTTCATCCCGAAAAAACAGATTGCCATGGCTGTTTTCGTGTAGCATGTGCTGGGCCAAGTAAAGGAGGGCACGTAGCTGACATAGCGCATTGCAATAGGCCTCCATCTCACCTGCATTGTGTGCCACTCTGAAAAATATTCTTCTGCGATTGGCAGCAATATAGTGCCCCTTGTGAATAATGTGTAGCAGGCAGCAACGCAAAACCTAAGTAGAGGGTGATTAAAAAGACAAGGAGAAAAATGTAATTAACAATTTTGTAAAAAAAAAAAAAAAATCCATATAGTTGAAAATATATTCATTTTTATATATTTTAAATTTTCAGAATATACCTTGACCAGCGAACGATAGCCATTAGCAGGTATATGTGGGTCAAAATCAAAATGATGGTAAACTGCAGCAAAACCCGAGACCACTGGTTCCAAACTGCGAGCATGCTCCAGAATCGAATTCATTGCTACCACCAATCGCCGAGATGCAGCCCCCTGTGGTCCTTTGGCTCCTCCAGAGAAGAGTGTGGCATTTTCTTCACAAATGTTGTAAACCGCTGCGAACACTGCTTTGGTGTCCATGACTAGAAACAGAGAAAAATATAGGAAAGATTTTGAGGAATACATGAGTTTACAGTACAAAGGGGTAAATCAACTTTGATTTGTATAATTAATATAGATGTATAAAGCTGAAATTAAACATCTCAACAGCCAAACACTAACTTATCCAGTATGTTTGCTAATGAATCATACAAAATAGGATGTGAGATGCTACTTTTAGATAAATTAATATGGTTCCTTGACATCTAATGAATATGACAATGAAAATCATGGTTCAGACAAGACAGGATGTTGTGCTTTTGCCACTACATAATGAGTCACTATGTGCTATGACAACCATTGTGTAGCCCACTCAGCCCTTATCTACCTTTCTTGCTCAAGTACGCAGAAAGATGTAGCAATAAAGGAAAGACTCAATTTCTTATTGTATGAAAATTATAACCTTGGTTCTTCATTTGCTTTTAGGTCAGATAATCTTAGTTGGACCTTAATAATATGTACTGTTTTGGAACCTTCACAATCTTTGTTTACTCATCACATGATTGTCTGCCCACATGCAGGCTGAAAAACATTTTTTTTTTAATTTACAGTATTCTTAGGTAGTTATTCACTGAAACAAACGTTTCTGGAGAGAACCAAAAACGACCAACAGCTTTGCTTTGTTCCTTCATACAAATAATGACCTTCGTATGTGGAATCCACAAATCCAGAATCAAGAAGGAAAGGAAACTACGTTTCATTGTTTCATTGTGATTCACACCACTAAAAACAACAAAATTTGACCCGTGCATTTAGCCCATAACCAAAGTGAACAGTGGGGAGCTTTGAGCCATGCTCAGTTGACCTCAGTTGTAACCTAGCAGTTGCTGAAATCGAACCTGGAACCCTCCGGACCCCAGTCCAGTTCCTTAACCACTAAGCCGCCACTTCCCAAGAAGAGCAAAAGATCTGAATAGATCGTTTTCAATTTGTGGTTTGAACCTTAATGCCTAGAAAACACTTTAGTGCTGCCTGTAAAGGAATATTAACCGCTATATATGCACCAGAAGAACTGGTCTCTTTAGTTAGCTGCCCAATTAGGGGAGGTAAGAGAGAGACAGTTCTCTTAGAGGGTAAAGAACTGGACTTGAGTGTGAAGGGTTTCAGGTTGCAATCCATCATGCCATGTTACCACAGAGGTGCACTCAGCATGGCACCCCATCCACTGCTCCTGGGGCACACAGAGCTGCCCACTGTTCACTTTGATGGGTTAAATACAGAGGTCGTATTTGGTTGTCTACAGTCAATGATGTGTGTCACAATGACTAGTAGTTTGCTGTCTTTTCCTTATGCAGCCAAGACTCACTTTTGCATCCTCTCACATTTAGCATATTGATTGAGATGTTTGGATTTCAGACTTTCTGTGCCCATGAGGTGCAAAACACTTTTACATATACAAAAACAAAATTTACATTTAAGAAAACAAATTTACAAACTCTAAATCACAAATACATTTATGAAAACAAATTTACATTTTAAAAAACAAATTTACAAACTGAAACAAAAATACATTTATGAAAACAAATTTACATTTAAAAAAACAAATTTACAAACACTGAAACAAAAATACATAATTTGAACAGAAACTTAGCAAAGAGGAAAAAAAAAAAAAAAAAAAGAAACAAAATTACATTAAAAAAAAGCATTTTTACAAACTCTGAAACAAAAACACATTCATGAAAACACTTTGACATACTCCGAAAACAAATTTACAAGTTTCTTACGGAATTTCTTAAGGAAGAGAAACGTCCCAAGTAACTTCCCCAACCGGAAGAGAACCAACCATGATGGACGGCATTCAAGCGGTGTTCTGCGGCGAATGCATAAGAGCCAACTAACGTGGTCTTGAGTTTCATGTGGTCGGTATTTGGAGTGTTTTAATACCACGGCTCAGACAGATGGACCAGCTCTGCTGCAGCACAAAGTGTTTTAATGGGGGACACTGTAATTATGCCGTAGTTGTATGAGCTATCGACAACTCGCTGCCGTTCCCATGAGACTGAGAACTTATGAGAACTTATATACTCCACAGGAATCAGGAGTTAATCAAAAGGACATGGATGACTTTGTTAGATTGTGAAACAGTCACAGCATTCAACTCTCTAAAACAGCATGACGTTCAGGAGTGGTGGCCAGTGAGCTCTAATACTCACCACACAGGTAATATTTGGTAGTAGCTTGTTTATCTGTTTATTTCTTTCTGTTTCTGTATCTTTCTGTTTCTCAAATAAATGTCATCTTTTTTGAAAAGCACGCTTTTTAGGCTGTTACATTAATGGATAAAACTTTATTAATCCCTCCAGGAAATTATGGTTCCAGCAGCAGTACAGCACAGAATAAGGGATGAATAAAATAAGTACAAAACCAATTCAATAGATACAAACAAGGGTAAGATTGAGGAATGTAAAACCTGAACATGTGGATGGTGGATGTTAGTCAATAAGTAAATTACTAAAATATAGATAGGTAGGTAGGAAGATTAATGAGTAGATTAGTAGGTAAAATGTCCTCAATGTCTTCCTGTTGGCCGTAGATAGAAGACTGATGATCTTTGGACCTCTGCAGTTATGCAATGCTTATGTGATGATCAAGGTTTTTCTGCTGAAATTAGAAAAGCAAAGCTTATAGAAAGTTAGCAGCGGCTAATAACACCATTATTAGCCCCAGTTATTAGCAGTGGCTAATAACACTGTTATTAGCTGCTACTAATAACATAGTAACATAACGTCGGCTGTTACGTGTTTGCCACAAAACACAACTTGACTGCCGTCCGTCATGGTTGGTTCTCTTCCGGTTGGCGTAGTTACTTAGAAATTTGTACTTGTAAATTTGTTTTAGGCTTTTGTTAAAGTATTTCGTCAATATGTAAATTTGTCTCGGCGATTGTAAACTTGTTTCCTAAGTTTGTCAAAGTGTTTCCGGAGTTTGTCAAAGTGTTTCTGGAGTTTGTCAAAGTGTTTTCATGTATGTATTTTTGTTTCAGAGTTTTGTAAATTTGTTTTCTGAAATGTAATTTTGTTTCAGAGTTTGTAAAAATGTTTTCTTAAAATGTAAATTTGTTTTCATAATTGTATTTTTGTTTCAGAGTTTGTAAAAATGTTTTCTTACAATGTAAATTTGTTTTCATAATTGTATTTTTGTTTCAGAGTTTGTAAATTTGTTTTCTGAAATGTAATTTTGGTTTTTGTATTTGTAAAAGTGTTTTGCCCCGAGAGCCACCGTACAGACTAGATGAGTCAAAAATTTTGCACACACTCAGTGGGTCAACTAGACCCAAAGGCCAACATCATCATCAGTTAACCTCTCATCTCCTACCCTTAACAAGTAACACAGGATTCCCCAACTCCTGTGATTCAGCCAGTATCAGAGTAACTGCAGACTGGTTGGACAAAATGCACAGATGATAATGAACTATATTTTAGAATTGCCTGGCTCTATCCATTTTAATCCATCCATTTTGTCCGCTTATCCATTACTAGCTTGCAGTCTCCATGCCAACAACCCAAATCAGATTATCCTATCATAGAATGAGTAAAAGAATATAACTGGAATATTTTTGAATTAAGTAAATAAGTGCAATTGTGCAGGGATCTGCAATCCCATTCATCCTATTAGCTGCATACTAACTATAAACTGCAACTACTAACTATAAACTTACTGCACACTAAATAGTTTTTTCCAGAAAGATATAATGGATGGCTCCAAATGACACACATGACAGGATCCCAGTAATCTACCCCTTTAGATTTGTGTGGTGCACAGGCTTGTATTCTCACTCAAAACCTCCCTAAGACCGTAGACATCTCACAGTTAGTTTTAAAGGAAAAGATCCCATGACCTATGTCATGAAGAAATTATGAATTAAGCCCTGGAAGCTCTTAGACAGAATGTTCATTGCAAAAGCTGACAAAAAGCTCATTATACAGTATTTTCAAAGACCCCAGTGTAAATTCAATCTACAGTGTGAGTCACGGGGCATGTTTATGGTTGAGAATTCTAATCAGGTTGTTAGAGTGTCTAAAGTTGCAAGGACCCAAAGAATTCAATAGCTGTGCTCTGAATTGGCCTTAGCGGACCTGGGTCCGCAAGGCCCCCGGCTCAAATCCCTCTACTGCCAAGTTACCACTGAGGTGGCCTGAGCATGGTATCGTCCCAACACACTCAGTGCGCTAAAAAGCTGCCCAGTGCTCACTACGGTGATGGGTTAAATGCAGAGATGACATTTCGTTGTGTCACAATGACAAAAAAAAAAAAAAAGAAATTTAATCTTACCATAATTATTCAAAGGAATGTCCCTAGGGATAAATAAAAGTTCTATCTATCTATCTATCTATCTATCTATCTATCTATCTCTATCTAGTGTTGTTTTCAAATCCGAAATATTATTTAATTATTACAAGTGAAAAAATGGGGATGATCTGTGTTCTGCACAAATAAATACAAAAACACTTTTTTACATGTTTACCAGTTTTTTACATATTTACCACCCTTTAAGGTAGGTGGGTTTTTTTTACATATGGACAAAACATGTCTTTTTAGATTGGAAGTCTAAAATGAGCCAACCTTTACACTTGCCTAACACCAACTGAAGACCTGGAAGAGGGGTTTTGTTTTTTGATGACTATGCTGTCATACATTTTTTCTAGAAGTTGACTGGCATGTTTGCCATGTTTGCCACGACTTGTAAATATCTTATTTTATAGTCAGGTCACTTAACAAAGTCAGATATTCTCAAAATGGCAATCAAAAAAGGCATAGAAAATGAAAGACATATCTTAAACTTTGAAATATCCTGTTGAATCGGTGTGACATCTGACATGGTAATAGTGACAGAAAGATTACAGTGGCAACTCAAAGTCCTTTCATTGATGGTGTAATACAGTGGTTCTTAACCTTGTTGGAGCTACCGAACCCCACCAGTTTCTTATGCCCATTCACCGAACCCTACTTTAGTAGGATGAGTGTGTCTTGGCCAATACATTTTAAGCAAATGATAAGTGTAGAGTGCAGAAGTAGTATTAAAAACTGTACAGTACGTACTTAAAAAATTGAGTGAAAAAAGAAAGTGTGTGAGATTGGTCTAATATCTTTGTCTTCTGCTGCTTCACGATGTAGGGAGTGTCCATGTTCTTCTTTTTTTGAATCACTACAGATAAAATACCAATCCACCAATAAACTGAACACAGTAATATAGAGTGTGGGGGTCCTTCTTTTCCTTCTTTTATCGCAATATAAAAGATGAGGGAAGCTGACACAATTTTACTAACAGAGTTGAATACAGTGTTGCAGATTATATACATAAATTAAACACACACTCAGTGTTAACGCAGCTGCAGCCCCTGTTGCTAGGAAGACATTGCACATAGTTTTTTACATAACAATGAACTGCACTCAAGCCAACTTGTAATTTACAAGAAGTCAGAGTCAGTGTGTGTCAGTGGGATGAGTTGCACAAGCTGTTTACGTCTCTATGTTGAGACAATTCAAGCACGTGCTTGTTCTTTTATGACAGCTGTACTCCGGCAAAAGCTATTTGAATAATCAAACCTCTCATTATATCAATAAGAGGGGAAGTTTGGAATGGAAAGACCAAAGCAGACAGGCATTGTGTGTATACCAAACACAAGAGAACAAACTTCAACGCAAAAACAGCAAAAAGGAGAAGAAGAAGATATATGTGCCAATCATCTTGAAGAACAGTAGAGCATACCAGACCTGGTTGTATATACTTCTAGATGAATAATCCCATAAACCCTACATGAACATAAATGCAAAGGGCTTCTCTAAGACCTACCATGTAAGATTAAACTTTTGGCAAAACATAATGTCATTGCTTTTGCAAGAGGATAAGACAGAAGCTTCTGAAAGGACTTATTTGGACGTAATTGTAAACAGTGAAAATGAAAGAAGTTATTTTGCAATGCTCAATGCAGCTACACAATGTTATGTATCCATCTTTTAGGTTGTGTCTTCCGTCACTGGAAGCCCAATGCAACCATTTAGATTAGCCTGACCTTTTCACATTAAAGATGGATGAGAGTATGTATAAATAAGTCAAGTACAAGCCATTATCACTACGGACACATAGTTCACAATAAAAGACAGCTACTGTATACACTAAATATTGGTTCAGAATATCTACTTAAAGCAGTGTAGTATAAAAAGAAAAAATATTATACCAGCAGCTTCAGAATTCAATGCTGTGTCCTTGTCCGTGTCCTCACTTCCAGGAGACAATGGCAGCGTGGAGAAAGAAACCAAGTAAGACAGAGAGCAGGCGAAGAAGGTATGACCAACAGAGCACCCTTTAATTAATTTCTTTAGATATGTATGAAGCGGTGGGTGATCTCTTTCCGTCTCTCTATTTTAAATGTCTAAACCTTTGGTATGTAAAATACTAACTCTAGTCACAAAATTCTGTTATCATTCTGTTCCTCTCACAAAGGACCCACTCTTTAAATAAAAAAGGTGTGGCTTTTATCTGTTGAATGTTCTCCCTAAATTGTGGGGGTTTGATTATTTATTGGTCAGTAATCCCTCCCTCTAACTCTTACCCTAATTGGCTGGTTATAACAATGGGAAATACATTTTAAATGAAGCATGTGAATGTGGGGCTTTTTTATATAATATACTAATAATACTTCTGATCTATTGGTCTTTCTATGGCACATGCTATGATTCTATAGTTAAATAGATTTATTGTGCTGAACATGAAATAACTGAATTTTCATTTTGTTGTTATTAATAGGGATGAAAAAAAAACAAACTAGTGCAAAACAAATAAATTCTTACTTACTATACAAAATATAATACTGTTACATAAATAGAATTGACAAAATAAAAGTTTTGGCTTGCTGCCATTTTCTCTTAAAAGTTAGTTTACTCAAAGTTTGGTGATTTTCTTTTAAAGAAAACTTTTTTTATAAGTCTAATACTCTGTGACTACCAGTGCATGATCACGTTATACAAAAAAATAGTTTCTTTAATCAATTTAACTGCCTTAATAAAACTTAGACCAACTGCTATTTCTCACTCTCATAATGGCACCCATTTCAAGCTATCCCATTTTGTCAAGTATGGAGAGAGGCACAAAAGAGGCCGTTCTATCATTTCACAAACACTTTCCCAATGTGTATAGTCATTAGTCTGTACAGTAGCAAATGCAGATACGGCAGCAAGGTTTAGAGTATGTCCAAAGCACTCGTGTATCTGTGCCACAGCACGCATGTTATTTGTGTTTTCTGTAACAATTACCAAATCTACTACATTAAATCCCATTGTAGTGTTTCTTAACCTAGGCAAATTGAGTGCAGTCCTTTACCTAATTAAAATGTGGCTGTCAGAATATCTTGCTTCATACCATGATGGAACAATACTAAAGAACCTTTTTTTTATGGTTACGAATCGTTTTAGAATGAAGTGATGTTTTCTCCCACTCGATATTATTTGTCAACAAGACAGATGCAGCCAGTTCCACATGAAGATGGGCAAAGGTTGACTACATCTTGAATAGTTCAGCAAGCCACAAACAACCACACTTTCAATTCAGTTTCAGTAACCTTTAACCCACACTATATATTTTTTGGACTGTAGAAAAATAAAAAACGAAAGAGAAAACTGCATAACAACTCATTCTGTTGGTGTCACCCAAGTCATTCAATGCAAAATGTGTTACTTTGATGGCAATGGGATATAGTAGGTTTCTGAAGATGTTTCACCTCTCATCCAAGAGAACACATTTGGTTACTATTTGTATTATTACAGATGTACAAGCATTTGGACTACTCCTACTTGCCATGGTGTTAAAGAAATAGTAGTTAAGACTAGAAGATATTTAGAAAGGTTTGGATTTTTACTTCAATCTTATTTTATTTCTTTAGCTTATGTTGAAAGTGTTTTCTTATTTGGAAGAAAGTTTCAAAAATAGCAAGTTGCAAAAACAAGCAAAGGGGAAGAGGCAGCAGTGCGGGGGGGGGGGGGGGGGGGGGGGGGGGGGGGGGGGGGGGGGGGGGGGGGGGGGGGAGAGTGGGTGTAGTGTCATGCTTTGAAAGCTTTGACCCTTCTCCCAGTTCTGGCTAACAGACAATGACAAACTGGAACAACAGGAAACCAGTTACAATAGGCATCCACATTCTTTTTCAGCTACCTGATTACTTAAGAATATTAGAAAACACATACAGTATTTAAGCTTAGTGTTAGTCAGACCTTTGAAACATTGTGTAAAAGGTACTTAATCTTATTAAGTAGTTATAAAAATAAATGAATGTTAACCACATCCACATTAAACTGAGCCAAAAATATTTAACTACTAGTGTTTTGTACTATGGAAGAAAAGTAACACAGGAAGCTTGTTTAGTCAGAGCAACAAATCCTTTACTAATTACTTTTAATAAATACTAATAATGACAATAAAATAATAATAATAATAATAATAATAATAATAATGCATATTTCATGAACAAAAAGGAACACATTTGTTAACATGTCATAATCTCTTCAAGGACACCCTGTTACACCATGTCAACTTCACATTGACACCTAGAATGCCACCTGGATTTAAAAGTGAAAGTTTATAAAACAACAGTGAAATGTGATATGATTTATGGTTTAGGGACAGTGGCTATGTCTAACTGGCGAATGACTAAGATTGAATACATAAAAATGCTAAGATTTTACTTGGAGAAAGTACGATGAACACGGAAAATAAATAAAGCCTGAACAAATGGAAACCCTTTTCAGCTTGGCTACTTCTTCCGGGGTTGCCGCAGCGGATCATCAGTTTCCATGGCACCCTATTTTCACTGTATCAATCTCCTCTGTGGCCCTCCTCTTTGTCTCTCATATGGTAGCTCTATCTATAGCAGGGGTGTCAAACCGGATCCAGAAAGGGCCGGTGTGGCTGCAGGTTTTTGTTCTAACCAACCAGCAGCACATCTGACTTGAATTTTCAATCAACTGTTCTGAGTCTCCAGACAGCTGATTGGTCAACTAGTTTGCTCTGGATAGGTTGGAACAAAAACCTGCAGCCACTGCGGCACTTGAGGAACGAGTTTGACACCCCTGATCTATAGGATTATTGTTCTACCATTCTTTTTCCGTTACTGTCTTTTCTCTTAACATGTCCAAACCATCACAATCTGGTTTCTCTAGCTTTTTCGCCAAACCTTCCTGTTTGTGTTGTCCCTCTTATGACCTCAATCATGATCCTGTCTGTCCTTATCACTCCTAAAAAGAATCTCAGCATCTTTTACTCTGCCTCCAGCTATGCCTCCTGTCTTCTGCCTATTGGTAGCGTTTCTAAACAATATCTCATGGCCGATCTCACAACCATCCTGTAAACCTTAACCTTAGCTGACACTCTTCTGTCACAGACTGCTGCAGGAGGCATAGTTTCCTGAAGGAAACCATCAAAAGATTATTAAAGGTCTGTCTGTCCATCCATCAATATACATACTTCTCTGCCACTCATGTTTTCCTTATACAAAACAAAGTTTTGATGACGTAGGGGGGCAATGTTGCAATGGAGTTGCCAGGGAAGAGTAGCACCTCTAGGAAAGGTGTGGGTAGGTAATTATAATTGTTAATATGATATTTCCTTTTTTATTATCATCTACATGTTTGTCCAATGTATAACCTTTCTGGATGTGGCAGTAAGCTATATCTAAATATTCTTCACTCTTTATCTGTCAGTGAAGTAGACACTTGCATCTTTACTCAAACAACACACATTTCTGTGTTTTATCTACACTCCCTGCCTTTGCACATCTTTTAAGTCGCTGGTCAAGTGACTTACGAGTTATGACAGCGTATAAAGGCATTTAGTAACACCGCTACTCACAGACAGATGTCACTATCATCCTTGAAAAAAAGTACAATCGTTGCGTTGTTATCTGGTAAACGTTGCTACGGTGTCATGACAACAGAGGAGGTTGACAACACACGCATCCCTTATTCATACGTTAGTGTAAAGCGGATAAGGCAATCAGACCCTGAGGCTTAAACAGCACTTGATCGTATGAGCTAACTGAGCAGCTAACGCCGGCTGTAACGTTTCAGACGTCAGCTCGGAAAACATCAATGTCGGACAGATCTGGTACAATTGAGCCACTACAGAGCCGAAACTAAACTCACCAATCGGACTTTCTCTTTGTTTGGCCAGTCGTTTTCCATTTACGCCATTCTCTGGCCGGTTGTTCCCAGCATTCCCGTCAGACGCCATGTTCGCCCACTGAAAATATCATTGCCTTTCCAGTCTCCCATTACATACCTGCCTGGGAGCGCCTGCGGCTCCGCCCACCTCAAAAATAATATCCAATAAAAACCTGCAACTGTGAAAACTAGCCAATAATAATACTCAAAACACTACTGCTCCCGCCTCCTTACATCAAAGCCTCCCAAATAAAAAGTGGTATTACACAACAATGGTGGTTTTTATATTAGATTCGTGAACGCACTAGAAAAATAGGATAATCACTTTCGCTTTTTTTTACTTTTAATTTTAAAGTTATAAAAGAAGGTGTTAAATAAGGTTAATAGCACAACCAGTAAATGTGTTTGCAAAACAAAGTAAATACAAACAAAATACATGTTATTTTATAGCTCTGCAAAGTGCAGTAAAAGGTAAAGGAAATTAAAAGTGATTTCCTCAACTATTCTGCAGAAAGACAAATTTGGTTGGTAACACAAAATATGTGGTTGGTAACACAAAATATGTGGTTGGTAACACAAAAAATATATGCCGTAAAATATAATTTTTTTGTTGATACGTTTCATGACCTGTTATCACTGTAATCAAGTTGAACAAATTGGCCAAGTATTTTGTTTATTTGTTTTGATGATTGATCGATTCTTCACCACATAAAAGATTTTGGTGGCCTTAGGAACACACCACTGCACACAACAAAATGTGACTAAATGTCAGTGCAATGTAACTTGGTAGCAGTTAATAAAGATTGTTGGTAACTTGTGCGGATGGTTTTGCAATACTCTTCCTTCTCTTTATTCCTGCCTCCGTGCTTCAGATATTAGTTTTTAGTTAAAGCCTAATGAGAGTTTCTGATAGTAAGAAATGACAACTGAATTGCATAAAACATGAGAAACGAATAAAACTCAATTAAAAACAAAATTGGTGGTTTTGAATCTTAACTCTTCATAACCAGTGTTCCATCTCAGTTCTCCTTTTACTCTCTCAGTGCATCATTATTTTTAAGCTCTACTGTACATTGCAGGATTTGTTGGTTATTTTTTTCCCAATGTTTCCATGATAAAAAACATTTTGTCACCTACAAATTAAAAATAAAAGAATTAAAAAACAAAAATACAAAAAACACAGATCAACAACATTGCAGTTTAAATTGTGGTACATTTGCAGGAGAAGCCATAGTTTAAATAGAGCTTTAATCCAATGACTCTTCATGGTTTCTCCAGCTGGATTTCCTCGTCTTCCATGTCTTCTTTCATGAAACCTATATCTTCGTACAAACACTGGTCTTGTGTGCGTACAATTTGATCATATGTGGCAGCACATTCTTCCAGATTTAGCCCCTGCAGGAAGCAAACGGTTGAGACATATTCCCATTAGGACTTCTGTAATATATTATGTATACATACGAGTGGTTCTTAACTTTGTTGAAGAAGAACCACTGATATATACGATACAATTCATACCTGGTAAATGTTCTCCTCTTCTCTGGCTGCTTTCCTCTTTTCAAGTTGAGCCAGTTTCTTTGACTGTAAAATAAGAAAGTTTAATAAACATAGTAAATAATATTCAATGCTTTTATGTGGTCCACCTATCCATCTATCCAACCACCTATCCATCCATCTATTGGTCCCTCTGTGTATTCCCATCTATCTATGCGGTAAAATTTTGTTTTCATTCCGCATTTTTTTTACAAATTTAGCTGGTTGGCTCTTCAGTGGTATCACCACCTGCAAGAAGCTCCATGAGGAGCTGGTATGGTGGAGTATAATTTGTAATAGATTAGTGGGTATTTTAATCTAAAAATTTTAATATAAAAATGGGATAAGCTGAAAGAAGAAGACTCTCTAATATGACTGCATATGCTATATCCTAAGTATATGTTACTATATGTGTATACTGTATGTGCCACATGATACACATGTTAGTTTGGCTGTATGTATAGATATGCATATGGGTATGCATGTACTGTATATACTGTATATATACACACATGTGTGCATACATATTAGGGCTACACGTGGGCTTAGGTGACATGTGTGTGTTTGCTTGTGTGTATATGTATAACAATATATATTTATATCTGGGTTGGTATGTATGTGGATATATATGTACAAGTGCATGCGGGTATGCTCATATATATATATATATATATATATATATACACCAAGTTTATCATACCTCAATTCTCCCTTTACCTATATCTATTGTATTGTTTTTGTACTTATTTTTCCCTTTGGAAGTATACTGCTGCTGGAACCATAATTTCCTGAGGTTCTAGCTATCTAACTATAGATAATTTAAGTAAGTTGAGTTGACGTTACAATGACTGTTCAGTTAGTGATACCTAACACAGCTGCTATACATAACATTAATAAGTGAGATCAGAGTAATGAGCTAGTCTTAAAGTACGCTGAACACAGCACATTTGCATGGAAGTTGTTACGTAGGCATAGCCACGGGTGGGCCAGGGTGGGCCTGGGCCCACCCACTTGTCAGTTAGGCCCACCTAATCCAATGAGAGGGATGATCAAACTTGGCTATAATATCTTGGGGTTGGCCCACCCTAATTTTTTCAGGGCCCACCCATTTTAAGGGGTCTGGCTATGCCCCTGAGTTGTTATCTTAAATACTTTATATTCAGCTAATTGAGCAAATTATATTATTTGTGTATGTATAAAAATGTATTAAAAAGCCATCACAACGTAATCACCAACAGAAAGGTGCGACGTTCTGACCTTGCAGAAGAGGGTGGCTGAAGGCAAGAGAACACACAGCAGCAGCAGAAATCCCTCTGCGGTGAGGATCTGGTTCTTGGTGGCTTCTCTGAGATTTATAATCTTCTCCAGGGGCTCTGGAAAGAAGTAATGTAAATTTGACTAGATCTTTTGAAACACAAGGCTTATGAAATTCCAAGTTGATATGAGAAGAATATAAAAAAAATGTCAGATATAACAAAAAAAAGGTAAAGGAAACCTTTATATATTATTATTGTATTTATTATTATTATATTTATATATTAATATTGTATTTTGATTTTGATAAATATGTATTATTAAAACTTTAATTTCCCAAAGGGAGAGTAGTAATCTAATTTATTTAATTTTATTATTTAATAGTATTTAAATACTATTAAACTATTAAACTATTTTTGGCATCTGGTAAGTACAAACATGTCTACCAAATTAAGTCACAAAAGACCTACATCAGCATCAGAAAACTTTCAGAATTTTAGAAAATCTGAGATTAGGAACATAATGTCAGTCATGCGCATTAAGTGTTCTCTGAAAAAAATGAAATGACAGATTGGATTCCTCAGAACAGGCATGCAGGGTTTGAATACGATAACCCTGTTCAACTTCCAGGTCATTAGGTACAAAAAGGAAAACTGAGCTCATAGCATTAGCAGACTTACCATAGATTTGCAAGTAGGTGCCATGAGACCATAAGTGTCCGCTGGTATCATGCAAGCACTGGTAAAATCCACTGTCGTTCAACTTTGTTGAATCAATGGTCAGGTAACTACAATTTTGTGTTGCATCTTGGATTGTGGAGGCAGTTATGTTTTTTAGATTTTTGAACCACTGGATGGAGCCAGTGCTGCCAGATGTGTCCGTGTAGCAGCATCCCAGCTGAGCACGTTCAGAAAGGATGACAGACTCAAAAGGTTTATCAGGCATCCAAGTAAGTGTACTGTGTACTGCGGCCACTGGGGAGAAAATTATATCATGTAATTTATTTACACACATGCTGCTAATAAAACAGAATTGAATAATGTCTTATTGAAAAGACACTGTTATATATTATATTTGATACTTTTATATTTGACACACACATACAGTTGTTTATTATATGTACTCTATTTATTTATATTAAAATGTATAGGCAATCTCTCTGTCATTGGTGTGGAACTCCTTGGTTTGAATCTCAGTTAGGATGGTCGCCTCCTTCAGTGGACTCCTCACCTGCTGGAAGGTTCATTAGAGGCCTTTATACTGTATGTGGATATGCGGAACAAGTACGATGGCGTCAGTGCCGAGGATCTG
Organism: Paraplagusia blochii; assembly: GCA_016785265.1. NCBI lineage: Eukaryota > Metazoa > Chordata > Actinopteri > Pleuronectiformes > Cynoglossidae > Paraplagusia > Paraplagusia blochii. The sequence continues at coordinate 138,795 of JAFBJS010009962.1, read as the reverse complement.
AAGTGTGTGCAGACAGGCTTCTCTGAGTGTAAGTCTCAGAGAAGCCTCATTGTAAGTCTCATTGTTTTCACTCCATGATCAATCTCAACATCTTTGCAAAGAAGTAAGTAGTAAGCTGTTCAAACTGGGCAAGAAAAGAATGATACACTGGAGTTAAGTGAATGTTGCGGGAGCCTGAATAGGCCTGGCTTCCTCTCATGTTCAGAATAGCGACTGGAATGTTAGTATTTCATGAAATATGTATTTGTAATTTATTTCTTAAATTAATTTAAATACATCCACACCATAGACATGTTGGCATTTTCAGAAAAGCCTGCACGGGGTACAGTTTTGAAGTTTCAATAGAAAAAAAGCTTTCAGTGGCAAAAAAAAAAAAAAATCCCTAGTTATATATAATATGCATATACTATATATATATATATAAATATATATATGTGTGTGTGTATGTATATATATATTGTACATATACATATATAGTATATGTGTATCATATATAACTAGGGATTCATTCATTTTTTTGCCACTGAAAAGCTTTTTGTATGTATATATATATATATATATATATGTATGTACATATATACATACAGTATATGTATATATGTGTACATATATGATTCATACACACATTTATATCTACCGGTATATATATCTGTATAAATAAAAAATACACATAGCTGCATGTATGTATCAAACATGAGTATCAATATAAATATAACATGTAAATAAAGATTTATAATTTTGTGTATCAAATATCAGTAAAACCTTCTTTATTCTCTCTTAAATGTGATGGGAATTTTCGTTTGGTCAAACTAGGTAGAAATAATGAATAATATCATAGACTAAAAACAGGGTATGACCATATGTACTAAATATGTTGGGACTCTTATTTGCAGTATCCAGGAAGGACAAGACAAGACATTAAAAACTTATTTAGAGCTGTTTGAAAACACTGTTTGAAAAAGTGCTGAGGGAGGACACACAAACGTAGAAGAGTGCCAGGGATAAAGCAGAGGAACCAAAATGGAGGCCACTAACCCACTAATGTTGAAGGACAGTGAAGTGAGAAGATATGAAAATGGGTAGTTATTTACGGCATCTACGTTACAAGTAGAGTGACATTGATGGTGGTGAAATATCACCAGACACTCAAATGAAGCGGAATAGAATAAAATAGGAAAATATGAATAAAACTGACATTTACATGACCAATAATACATAGCAAATGCAAAGAGTTGAAGAGAATAGGTATATGATTGTGTGCAGAAGGTGTTTTTGGAGAATAAACAGATCCAACAAATATTAATCAAAGAAAATACAAATGAGAATGATTAGTGAAGAACTGTGAAGAGCAAATCTCAATATAAAGATAAACTGAACAACAGTTAGTAGACACAGCCATCTGTGCTGTCAGGGGATGAGCTTCAGTGAAGCAGAACATAAAGCAGTATTAGAAAAATAAAAGATCATAAAAAAGGCAACAAAATTATTATGATACAAAATACTGCTAATAAAGAAATTAGGAATAGCCTAAATTTAACATATACTTTCCTGAAAAACAAATATTACCTCATGATAAAAAAATATCTAGTTTAAAAGTTTACTTACCTGCAAAGCTGCAGAGAGCAAGTACTGTAAGAACTGACATTGTTTTTAATGTAAGTAAACTGTGACCAGTATTAACAGACAGACAAAGATCAGATGATACATCCCAATCTCCACTGGTACTGTGTTACTGCAGCACCAGTATTTTGTTGCTCTCAACAGGATTCACAGTTGAACAAACACTGACTGTTTGACATGAACATATTTACATACACCACTAACAGGTGTGGGGTGTTACTAGTGACTGAGATATTTCAAAAGAATTTGCCTTCAGATTTAAAAACTATTATTCAAGGGTTTTCAGACTTGGGTCCAGAAGGCTAAAGGTTTTTATCCACCAGTCCAAGGTTGCCACTGAGGTGCTATGATCATAGCACTGTCCAGATCCACATAACCTCGAGCAGTGCGATTTGGGTGGCAGTGGTGGATATTGGTTACATCTACCAGAAAGCAGATGAATTAACTAATGACTACTCAAGGTCTCATTACCAGTGTTGGGCAAGTTACTTAAACTAGATAACTTATTACTTCACTGTTCTGAATTTTTTTGTGTGTGTGCTGCCGTACCGCGTCGCCTGTGTGTGTTTAATTCCTTTCGCATTACTGAATGCGAAAGGTAACACATTACGTTATTAGTTACGGTGAAAAGTAGTTTAGTTACGCTACAATGTTACAAGTAAAGTGTTTCCAACACTGCTCATTACATTATATACTGTATATATATTTCCTATGATGAGTATTTAGAAAAAACATGCCAAAACATAACTCTAACAACTAAACATGTTATTAAAATTTACCATGGAAGTGATCCTAAAATGTTAACCAACAAATGAAAAAAAATCACGCCCCTCCAGGCAAGTGTCACTTTTCTTGCCCACGTGGGTGTTGAAAGTCCCCAACAGGGCGATGGAATCCCCAGGAGGAGCACTTTCCAGTACTCCTCTCGGTGCCTGCAAAAAAGCCCGGCACTATACACTACCATTTGGACTCATACAACCTCAGTATGAGTCCTTGCACTGACCGGGAAGCGATGGGAACAACTCTCTCACTCAGTGGGGAAAACTCGAGCACAAAGCTGGCGAGCTGGGAGGCTATAAGATAGCCTACTGCTGGATGCTGCCTTTCACTGCAAGCAACTCTGGAGTAGAAGAGAGTCCAACCTCTCTCAAGGAGTTGGTCCCAGAACACAGTGGCACCTTGCTTACCCTCCAGCAAGGTGATTGTCTAGGGATAGGGCCACCGAGGTCAATGACTGACTTTGCTGGAAGGCTCTTAATCTATGTTCCTACATTCACCTATGGTGACTGAAAGAATGCAATACCGCATACAAGCAAAAGGTAGCAGGCCATTACAGATTGGGTGCGGAGTTCTGTTACTTAGATGGAGATTGCTCCTTCACATGGAGAGGACCCAGTTGACGTGACACCCCCCCACCCCATACCACCGCACACACTCCTTCAGATCCCGTCCCACTAGGAGGAGACCCAGAGGCTGACACAGGACACTGTTACCTGGGGAACTCTCCCTCCTCACAGATGATGTGTAAGTATCTAGGAAATGGAAGGTCTGGTAATCCCTGCTCCGATGCTGCCCCTGCGACTGGGCTCTGGATAAGCAGATGACAATGAATGGATGCATGGAATTGTTGGTTTAATAAAAAAAAAAAAGAAAAAGCACAACCTTGTGACAAAATAACCATAAAGAAGCAGAAGAACATTTCCCAAATTTATTTAAAAATATAGAATAAGAAAATACAAACGTACCACAATTTTCCTTAAGTATACATCAAGAAAAAGCCTCATACAGTAAAAATCAAACCCCAAATACACAATATAATTCTTGCATCATCATGGTTCATATAAGGAAATGGACAATTAGCATTTTCTTTCTGTATATACAGCACTGGTTGGCAAAGGTGGCAATGTATTCAAATCGCACCGCTGGAATCAAAGCAAAATGCAAACTTATGGAGAAAGTATACTAAAGTGAAAATCCTGCTAATGACACTTGAAACCAACCAATCACAAGCCTGCACTGATCTCTCTCTGGATTCAACATGAAACAGAGTGAACTGTTTGCAGACCAAAAAGCCCCTACACAATAAAAAAAGCTGATTGGTCAGATAGCACTAGTCTTCAATGGTGCATGTCGATACATCTGGGTATTCTGTATGTATATAGAACAGATGGCAACAAAGACCAGCGTAGGACAAAGAACAGGAAGTGTCTGCTATAACTGTCAGCCATGCGAATCATGTAAATACTCTGTGCCTGTATACACCTACCTACAAATGGACCCTTTTAGCTTGTCAGAAGACAGATTTTGACCATTTGTAAATAACTTATTATCATGCACTACAATGAGTTCTGAGTTGTTCCACTCATGCAGCAGACTTCCTTTGTGACTGCAGTGCTTGAAATTGTTAATGTATAAAATAAAGCTGTTTTGTTTTTGCCTATGTTTGAGGGATTTGTGGATCATGCTCAGTTAAATACTCTAACTTCTGAAGCTATTTTTTAGATTTCAGTTTATATTTCATCAAGTTGATCTTTTACTTTTACTGGTGTATATCTGTATTTAGTAATTGATGTTCTATAAATATCTCAAAAAATTTGAACGTATGAAGTTTCCATGAGACTCTGGAACTAAGTCAGTGTAGTTCAATTACTGTTTTTCATTGATTAAAACTTGAATGATACTAATTGTTCAGATATCACTCTATCAACAATAAAATACACTCTGTAATGTTAAATATTGCCCTTAAAGCAAAAGTCACATTTCGTGGTGTGTGTTCCAATGACAAGGAGTTTGCTTTCCTTTTCCAATTAAGTGCTTTTTAAGATCCAGCAATCCACGTAAAATTATTTTGTGGACTGCATTTAACCCATGGCTGTTGAGTTTCAGATTCCTTTCAGTCTATTAACCCCCCCCCCCCAAAAAAAAACAAAAAAAACAAAAAAAAAAAAAAAAACAAAAAAAAAAACAGGTAATTATTTGTCAACTGATTCAAATATACGTAATGTTTTGTGTGTTCACCAAAGTAACCTACTGGAGCAGGATGTCTACCAAATGTTAAATATTCCTGATTCCTCTTCTGCACATAAAGGGATTTTAGGGTTAGGGTTAGGAATTTTAACACAACTGCTGTTTTTCTCTGTCATTTTGATGCCACTGTGTTTTATCTTTACTCACCAATCACAGATTGCATTTTGGTGTGTTGCTGAGCACATACAGGTCACAGAAAGGTACTATTGCTCTTAGTTAAATGCAAATATACAGACATAAACCATCGCTGCAAACGGAAAAAAATGATGAACTCTTTCAACACAATTCTAAAATTCAGACAGGTGTGACCATGCCAAAAATCAGCATTCAATCAGGAATTGTATGTTACTGAAAATGTTTGAGAACCGAAAATAAACAAATGGGATAACGCTGGTTTCATTTAGCTTTTAACATATAGTATTAGAGAGGAAAGACAGTAAGGGTCCAGACAACATTTTGAAAGCTCCTTGGAATAATATGATTTCCAAATATAAATAGATATAGATATGTATTTAAAAACACAAACACTCTTATTGACTGATGTGCCATGAATACAGCCTCTTAACAATATTTGATTGTGAAATTTTTGACACAATACTGACAAAATCTGTAGATCGACCTGAAAGATTGACCAAAAACCAGAAAAGATTTAACAGGTTTTTGAGAGGAATTGTCGCACATCTGGTAAATCTAAAAAGCAAGGGACAGTTATTAGGTATAGCTTGATCTGATACGTGGAAATGGACTGCACAACATGGGACAGAAAAGATGTATCAAATTAGGGTAAGTATCGAAATGGGACATGAAAAAGCCACATTAGGCCATAAAACAACTCCAATACAAGTCCAGTGAAAGGAGCAGCTGCACGTATAGTCAGTGATCGCATACACTTGAAGTTATATCTGTGATGTACAATGCCAAAGGCTTTTCTGATCTGACTGCCGCTAAGATGAGTACAGACCACCAGTACTAAAATCTCATCATCTTCTCAATCACCTACATTTATAGATCAGAATATGCAAATGCATTCTCAGGAAGTGAATACTCAAAAGTGAAAATGTTAACGGCTGACAAACAGAAACACTAGGCCACACTAAACGAAGATCCTTCTCCTTTCCTTTTGATGGCCACACTCTTCTGACTCTTCTCAATGCTCACTTAAAGGCGTGAGGAATATGGGAAAATGGGATTTTTTTTAGAACACTTGCAGTATTATTAACATTAGCTCAGACTTGGCAAAATACTCTTATTACTTTCACAAATATTTACATGTTAGAATAAACTAAAATTAAAATGATACCTTGTACAGTACACAGACTTGAGTCTTCTGTAGGAAGTAGAAGCAGAAACAGTAGGTAAGAGGTCTGAAGAGGTCGAGGAAATACTTCCAAGACACCAAGACCCCAACAGAACTCACCAAATCCGATTAAAACCTGTGGACGAACTAGAAAATCTGTGGCATGGCGTAGTCACAACAGTACTGTTCCATGGATTCTAATTATTTAATTTAGCCTTGAGACAATCACTGCACCCTTCGACATGCTTCCCTTCATCTGCTGAACTCTTTCTGCATCTCACAGCTGCTGGCTCCGTCTTCATATATGTTTCATCTGATATCACTCCCCCACCTGGCCCAGTGTTGTAACAGCGTAACTCCACCAACATTGTCCCAGCATAATAAATAATGTTATACATAACAGCACGTCTCCATCATACTATATATCTTTTGCCTGTTACCTAATTACAGTAAGAAGACCCCAAACCAGCACTTCCTCATTTAATTAAAAACTCTATAACATATGCGTAATCTTCTAGCACATGTGTTTCATACTTGATAGACTAAACAATATAATAACTAAATGCAAAAATAGCATGGCATAGTTTGGTATTGATCAAAAAAAACAAAGAAAGTGCATCTCTGCATTACTTTGGCATACACTAAGGAAATAACACTAAGGATCAGCAGTAGTATTCCTTACTTGTCTGAATGCTACATTTGTACAGGATTGACTGTGCATCTGCTTTTTGGCACCAAGGTGTAGCTCTGTGTGTCTGACTGTATATGGATGACTTCAGCAATCTTAAAAACACAAAGCTTCTTTGGCAAATGCACCTTCCCTTCACCACCAGGAGGCACTGTACTTTTGTTTCCTTCTGATTATTCACTTATCTGCAGATGCACATACGTACATAGTTGTGTGCGGCAGACCTGTTTCATCATTAAACAGAACACAAAGCATCCTGACCTTCTTTGTCCGACATGAACAGTCTAGTTTTTTTTTACACAAACAGCAAGCAAAATAGGCAGCAAGCATCCAGCCATGAATAATTATATAAAAGATGAGGAATTTTCAGAGGAGCCTTGGACAGACTCTCGTGCGCTCTACACCAATTCCAGCAATAATCTGAAGGACAGTAAAAGACAAAAAGATGATGAATTGAACATCAAATAACAAATAGTGGGAAAAATAAACAATATCCATGAACAGGAATATGTTGTACAAATGAGGCAGAATGCCATAGTTATTCAAAACTGTTATTTCACCTTGTGGCCAGCAGATAGAGTAACGTTACTGGAAGTTCACTCCCTCCAGGGAGAATTGAGAAAGAACCTCCTGCAGTCTGTGATGTTCCTCCTCTACATTCTGAGACATAAATAGAAAAAAAATTACAATTGACCAAGAAAAACATGGAAACTTCTGTTCAATTAGATTTTTTTTTTCCTTATGTTTTTTTTACTGTGGTCTAAAGTAACTTCCTCCTGCACATGGCTCTTAATTGTCAGTTTCTTCCAACAGTCAGCTCACCTGTAACATCTTGAGTTGTTGCTCTAGACTTTGAAGCCGCCTGCACACTTTCTCCATCCTCTCCTGTGATAACACCATGGGAGCACTGATGCTGCCTTCATCTTCTGATTTGGTCTGTTTACCCTCTTTTTCACAAATGTCATTGCTCTCTTCTTCTGCTCCTCCGTCTGTGTTCTGGCATTTGTCTGTAATCACGCAGGTAACATTGGACTATAGGACTCAAAGTATCTTTCAAGACAGACACGTACACCCTCCTGTTCAGCTTTGATCATCTGTTGCAAATATCTACCTGTTGAGTTACAGTTGTCCACCTCAAGCTGCTCTTCACCATTTTCTTCATCAACCTGTGAGTCATCTGAAAGACTGATGCTACCCACCAGGAGTCTTTTCAGCAACATCACTTACAGGAGAGACAGAGGAAGGTTTCTGTCAAATCTTCATGAGTTAGATAGTTAAATACGAGTACAAATACTTCTGCTTACCTTCTTCTAAAGCAACACTAGCAAGTTTCTCCTGATCACTGTTGGAATGACCTATGAGATCAAAGCCCTTCTCAGACAGGAAATCAATGAGCCTGTGTCTGGGGTCAGAAGACTTGTCATCTGTCAGGCTGTCCTTGTCCTGATCTGTGTGCAGACACAAGTATTAGACTGTGTGTAAAGCCGCAGCGACTCGGCTATCATACCAAATGTATTTCTTGTCCTTACCACGTCTTCTTTTCAAGATTTCACTTTCACCTTGATCTAGAGGTGGTCTTGGCCTGTACCACAAAAAGGGTTTTTTTTTTCAGTGTTTGGTCACTTGGTAGCCAATACAGAAGCACAAACTATGACTTAAGGTAAATATCCAGAATCATACGGGTAAACAAGTGGAGCGTCTGGACCACCGGGCACTATGGGCTTCATGGGTACACTTTTCTTTAAATCATCCACAGCCATCTTTATTACATCAGTCCAACTGAAAGACAGGACCAAACAAAGGTTTTTCTTTCCATACATGATTGTTATATGTATCAACCCTGTTCTAGATGCTACAGACCAGAGTTTTCCACCCTTTTGTGCCTGAAGTGACATTTTATTTTCTGTGACAACGTTGACCCAGCTAGACCTCACAAGGCTGCAAATTAATACTTAACAATATTTCCCAAATAGAAGAAGAACTAAATGCAGCATCTTTTACTGTCAACAGCAAAGGTTTAAAGAAAGAGTTGTCTCTATCAACCTATTTAATAAAATAACATAAAAAAAATAGCATGTTGTATTGTTAAATATTATTTTTTAGACTAGTTAGTCTAGACTAGTTATTTCTACTTTAGACAACTTTTTCAAGCTACAACACAATCTAACACTCTTGTTGTGTATGCTGCACATTAATATCCAAGTACAAGTGAGTGTGTGAAATATATTAGGTTAATGGGTCGATGAAGGTTCTCAGTCATCCAGGTCATGGTCAAGGTTAAAAGAGTTTAGTTAGAGATAACGTGATAAAGTTAAAGATATTAGGTTAATCAACATCGTCTGAAAACCTGACAGCATGTGAATGTAACCGATTTTTCTTGTAAGATAAACACAATTCTGATCCCTATATCTAACTGTCAACAAAAACAAAGAAAACAAAAAACAAATTGATGACAACTTACATTTTTCTCTCTGCCACAGACTGAGCCACCAGCTCATAGATCTGTGCTCCGCTATCCCAGGTGAAGATTACATAGAAAGCCTTTCGATCTGACAGAACAAAAAAAAAAGTACTCACAAGAGTAAATAAAGCAGACATTCATCTGAAAACTCTCGATATTTTTACAGTAAATTGACTGCTGTGTTTCAGTCTCACTGACCTGTGGCCACCTCCCGGAGAAAGACGGAGCCCAGCTTTATAATTGGGCTCAGCATCTGTTTGCCCTCCTGCACAGCAATTGTACTCTTGCTCTGACATTTGAGGACCATCTTGTCATCTTGTTTTTGTAGGAGCACCAGCAGGTCACACAGTAGCACACAGTGCACCTCTGAGGGAATACGAGGGTGAAGGCGGAGAGGCAGAAAGGCAATTTTTAATTGCTACCTTTAGTTATCTACTCAAAATATAATAATAATATTAGGGTCCCCCACTGTGTGTGTGTATATATATACATATACATATATATATATATATATATATATATACACATATATATACACACACACACACATATATACATATATACACACACACATATATATATATACATATATATATATATATATATATATATATATATATAGTATACATATTCTGTATATAAGGGGGAGAACAGACGTTTGTAATTACCAATTCCTTTTTCTTTTGTGACTTTCCAGATTAGGGATCCTTCATAAAGCATCTTTTTCTGAGTAAGGTCAATGTTCTGTGGAAACAAAATAACAAAAATAATCAAAAAATGTTGTCCAATGAGAAAAAAGGTGAAGAAAGGTGAACGGCATACTGCGGCCTTTACCTTGTACTCTGTGTAAAGTTCATTACTCGGTTTAAGTCCTGATGTGTCCAGTCGGCGCTGGTAGTCCTTCAAAGTCTAGACACAGACAGATTATTAGAAAGGTGGGTGACCAAAACAAAAAGCAAAAAGTACATTTAATCTTTGCTGTTACTTTAGAACAGGGTAATCCTACATTAAAGGGGGCCAAACAATGTTAAGTAGGGTATTTATGACCACATCAGTTTATAAGGTAATGAAAGAGTAACATGCTGTATTGGCTTTGGTCAATTTCCAGATGAATTACTGTCAAAAATCTATATTAAATCAAGATTTGTTTTATGTACAGACCAACAAAAAACCGAAAGCCTAAAGTCTTTAAAAAAATATTCGAAAACTGTGTGTTATTACATAATAACACAAATAAGTTTGTGTTAGGGCTGATCAGCTGCCTTTTCTTGCTGCTAAAACTAGGCTGAAGCTTAGAGCTGAAGCTCAAATTAGGCATCTACAGCTGTGGATCAAACGGCTTTCAAACACCGTACAGCAATTTTGACTTTCTACTTCCTTCCCTCCTCTTTTTTAAAACCTTTTTCGCATCTCTGTGATTCAGTTATGAGTTTAAATTTGCAGTTATGCTCTGCAATTGTACCATTTGTTGTTCAGCAATTTTCTGCAACCATGTTTATTAGATTACATTTACGCATTTAGCAGATGCTTAGAAGAGACTTATAGAGAAGGATTAACATTTACAAGAATTTGGTTCCTCTGGGAATCAAACCCAGGGCTCTTTGCTTTTAAGGCAGACTTGCTAACCACTAGATTATGGGACCATAAATCAATTAGACAATTAATGGGATATTAAAAAGACTATTAAACAGTCATGATTCAAATATAAATATCTAAATAACCACTGACTGACCTTCAAGAATCAAAATAAATTTACTTGCCCTCCATCCCAAGATGACCATGAACCGAGTGATAAATTGTTTGGTTCTCACCAGTAAATTCTCCATCACTTTGACCTCTTCGTTGACATGGTTGAGGATCTTTCTGCAGCATTCTGCGCTCTGCTTGATTTGCTCCTTCTCTACGTTGTCCTCTGAGAGAAATAAGAAAACAAAAGGCTTTGGTTTCTGGCAAGAGTCACAGATCAACAGACAGAAAGATCACATCAATCACAATGTCAACTAGAGCTGTTGAATATTGGGCCTTTGTTGATCCACATCTATACCATGTTTTGTCTGATGATTATTTTGAGTGTCATTTTGACCTTGGACATTCGTGATTTCTAACAATAAAGTACAGTGCTTACAGGAACAGTGGATACACACCTGTGTTCTTAGCAATGTTTTCCAGCAGTAGAGGGTACTTGGTGAGTCTCTGCATCTCTATTGGAATTATGTCCTTGAGTTGCAGCCTACGGCACTGAGGTTTGCTCTCTGACTCCTAGATAAGGAACAAAAACACAGAGAGAACACTAAAAATGACAACAGGTGATTCTAACATTCATGATCTAGAATGAGCACACAGACTTTGCAGTCTTTACTTCTTTCCTGTGCACGGTTGAAATTCACTACTCAATGACCCACCATGACATGTATCACAAAACTAAATGATCCCACTCTATTACAGTTTACTGCCACCGGTGAAGGGGACGAGCCCAGGAATGAAGTGAGGACTCCGTCCATGGGAGTGTTTGGGTGATTGAAATTGATTGATTTCAATCAATCAATCAAATATATTTATTTATATAGCCCACATTTACAAATCAGATTTGTCACATAGGGTTTTACAGGGTTGGTAACATCATATGTCCTTCAGCCTTTTTACCCTCAGCCCGGGTAAGGAAAAAAAACCCTTTTAACAGGGGAAAAAAAAAAACCTTAGGGAGAGTACCAGGAGAGGGATCCACCCCCTGGACGGACAGACAGTGCAATGGATGTTACCATAAAAATACAATAAAATAAAACAAATACAAAAGATACAACACATAGTCAGAATTTAAATGCTTCTGTTGTGTATGAGGCTATAATCCCGGTCATCCTACTGTTGGTCCTACTAGTCCTGGTTATTCTAGTTCTGGCATCGATCCATCCATCAGCAACAGGAATAAAAAAATAAATAAATTTGATTTGATGTTCAGGTCTATTTAAGTGGGTTGTTGTTGTCATTCTAGCTGGTATTTGCTTAGACAATAATTAAGGGGCATTTGTAAATCTTTCTATTAAGACAGTTTGTGTGGTTATGTATTTCGAGGGCAGCATTAATGTTGCCGTTGCTATTTCACTCTGGTAAAACACAGAGAAACTATGACAAAAATAAACAAACTGACCACCTGTAGTCTACTTGTAGATGCATCATTTACTCATTTTAGCTCCCTGGGTGCTCAAAGCTGCCCACTGTTCACTTTGGTGATGGGTTAAATACAGAGGTTACATTTTGTTGTGTGCTGTGGTGTGAATCACAATGAGTTTGCTTTCCTTTGTCACATTAAAAGACTGTCTCTTTCTGCTATTTAGTTATAAGATAAAACAAAATACAAAGACGGTATGCGAATGTCTCTGTTTGGTTGCTATTGTGACATTTAATTGTCTTGGTATGAGTAGGGGAATGTCTTGGTGAAAGAATAGAAAGCAAGAAAATTGACTGATCCAAGATCAAAGTCTTGGAAATTTGTCAGAACCAGCAGTCTGACGAGTTGGACGCAGAGATTTCAGAGGAGACATCTGCGTCTGCTGAAGAATACAATGCTTCAAACGCATCCTCAGTACTGTATACGCAAGAGTAGTCAGATGTGTAGGGCATAATAAGTTAAAAGCATTAAAAAAAAAAAAACACTCCCTCTTGTTCTCTTACAGGCTGAATTAAGGCTGGGAAACGGTACATCACACAGAACATCAGCATTGATTGTTTTTAATGTTAATGTTATTGTTGTTAAAAATAGACAAGTGTGATTTTTTTTCTTGTGGTTAGGGTTAGGTTATTTCATGATGATGAATGAGAGGCATGTGCCGTGGATTTACGATTACGTGAATAATCAGATTTAGAATACTTTTATTATCCCGATAGGTATTAACCCCCATACAAACATACTGCTCAAGTTTGCCATAGAAAGGCAGGGTGCTTCCTTAGAGGTGAGAAGCTCTGAGTAAAGCCTTTGCTCCTCTACATCAAGAGAAGTCAGATTAGGTGGCGTGGGCATTTACATTGGAGGCACCCCTGGACGACTCCCACGGGAGGTGTTTGGGTGATGTCCCACTGGGAGGAGACCCAAAGGAACACCTAGAACACGCTGGAACAACTATGTTGCCCGGCTGACCTCGGAACACCTCGGGATCCTCCCAGATGAGCTGGAGGAAGTGTCTGGGGGGAGGGAAGTCTGAGTATCCCTCCTCCCAATGTTGCCCCTGCAACCCGGCTTCGAAAAACATTTATTCAACCTTTATTTTCACGTTCCATTGATACTTAAAGAGGAGGAAGTGTAAGCAAGTAATATGAAACAACAAATGTGGCTTGCACCCTTCAGGTCAGAAGAGAGATACTGTCTTAGGCGGAAGTTTCTTGTGGTCATGATCATGTGTAACCAGCAATAGATAAATCATTGGTTTTTTACCTGTATAAATAAGTTGAAACGTGGCTCCTTCTTCTGCCTGCTTTTGATCTGGTCCAAAGCCCATGACTGGTGACTGCAGAAACGTGCAGTCAACTTCTGAAACCACTCTCCCTCAGTACCATCAAACTAAAGAAGAGACGTTAACACAAAAACACAAAGGATCAGAGTCATGGCAGTGCTTTGCTGTGAATTTGTTTCTCAGCATTGATCTCACACAAACTTTCCATAATTATAATCATGTTGAAAAGACAGGATGACCAGAGCAGAAATGTTTGTGCTATTTACTCTGTTTAGCATCGTTGTACTGATTGACTTGATAATGAAGTTGTCTTCCAAACGAAGTTTCCTCAGGTTCTCAAGGAAATTATCTGGAAAGAAAGCAACAGGAAACTGAAATGTCTCTTCTAGTCTTCCAACTTCAGTAGCACATTTAAGAATGCAATGGCTATGGCAACAGCAATGAACACCTGCTTATAGAGAAGGTTTTTACAGTCAAGATGGTGAAGTTTTATGTCAATAGGCAAATAAAATTATGCAATACACCGTTTTTTTTTACTACCTATCACTATTCATTACTATCTTGAGAAACTATTTCAAACTTTGGAGTGACAAGAACAACTGGAAGACTCACAGTGCATTTCAATGATCTCATCCAAATTGGGGAAGATGGCCGCAAGCTCTGTAGCGCTCAGCAGCTCCTCTCTCTCCAGGGGCTTAGAAAAAACTGTCTGAAGAACACTGAGCATTCGTACATGGGCATGCTCTGTTGCAAACAACTCTGAAACAGGCCAGAGTGAAATAGGTTTAGAAAAGTATACCTTCCAATATTATTAACAACAACATAAATAATAACACATACATAAAACCAGAGTATATATACTTTTATGAATTTTCGATTTTAACATTGTTGCTTATTTAATGTATTTGTTTTGTTGGACAATGATTCTAATTGGAAACTATTTTTAACTTTTAATCTACAGTATTTGGATCTTTGTTTTCACAATACAGACAATTTTGTTGACTACTACCACAATCAAAGTTGTGACTATGGGAAACCTTATACAGTGCAGTGGATCCCAAAGTGGGGGACACGTAGCTACTGTAGCCCAATACATTGCCCTATTCTCACCCACAACTGGTGAATTGCACGGATATGTTTATTCATGTGACAATAAATGACAATAGCAGTTTCCTATGAGGACTCAAAACATAGAGCAACAGCTGTGCAAAATATGTGAATGTGTTAACATTGGTTTGAGCCATGCATGCAAACCTGAAACTACCCTATGCATTCAGGGACTTTTTAAACATTTTCTAATCACCATTGATGACCTCCTGTCTCTTTGTCTCCTTCTTGCTCAGGGTGGCCAGAGCTTCTGGGGAAGCCAGCTCCCTCCAGTTGGCAGGGTCGTGCTCTAACTCTAGAAGGCGTGGGTCCACCTCCTCCAGTTGTGGAGATGGGCTGGTTGGGGAGTGGGCAGACCCTTCCACAACTAGAAGTGGTCTTTCCAAACTGCAGATGAAAGGCAATTAGATTTAATATCCAAAACTTTTTTTTAAGAGAGAATACTACTTATCTGTGTTTTTTAACATTTACCAAACCTGTTTGTAAATGTCCTTTTGCAATGAATACAAAGTAGCTCCTTCTTGTACTTGACGGCATTGGCTTTATAATATAATATTGTTAAATAGTCTTTTAATAAAATGATCATATTAAAATTGAATAAGATCCCAGGTACATTATAAGTCATTGGTGATGATGATGATACATTTCCAAGTAGCTCTGCTGCATATGTTTTTCTGTGTTTATATTGGTAAATATGGCATTATCTCTTATTCTCCTGTCCATAGTTCATTAATGTATTTTTCTTTTCATATAGTTCTGTACAAAGCTCATTCCCAGTAATTAATTGATGTATTTTTTAATAATAATGATATATAATAATTTAATAATATTTAAATATATAATAATTTACACCAGCCATATAAGTTGCTGCAAAATATGTTCAGTGCAGGGATCCAAATGGGCCACTGTGGCTACAGGTTGGGGCTCCAACCTATTCAGAGCACACCGACTGACCAATCAGCTGTTTGGAGACTTAGATTAAAAGTAACAAAAAGGCAGTAGATTTAAAGGCCCAAGTTTTGCTGATGGTTTGCGCTGATGGTTTAAATAAATAAATAAAATTGTCAATTTTCAATTGTTACATTAATCAGCACATTAGTCTGATAATAACAGATTAAAACTTGTACCATGAAACTATCAAGTTTCACTTAATTTTCATTAAACTATTTTTCCATTTGCAAATCATTTGGCTTGTCTCTCTGCCTATGCAGCAGTCAAAGAAAGAAAAGCTAAATTGTTATCAACCACGTGAACTTAGAACCACCAACATAACAATAAACATGAACTTCATGCTAAATGCTGACAAAACAATATAATATTCAAAACTGATCCTAAACTACTCACCAACTATGCATTACTAAATAAAGTGAAGAAAGTTCTTAAATTCTGACCCCAAGTAAAATATTTCCCACTGTCTGATTAACCACAGTGTGTGTGTGTGAGGTTGTTTTGGTTACTGTTGCAAGAAAGAAAACAATTCAATCACTAAACTGCATTTCTGAACAAGTTTTTAAATAATCTCCTTCTTGAGGGTCCTGACTTTGGTTTGTGGAAAATCATTTTTCATTAAAACCCCAAAATATTATTATTTTAAATTTTGGTTTTTCACACTGACACATTTACTCTTGATTGGTTGCTGGCTGTTACTAGCCGTTCCTGCTGTGAACAAGGCCCTTAAGAGAAATTTTATCCATCTTACGGATGGAGGTGCTGGGGGGTGAGAGGGGCAGGTGATGACGTAGTGGTACTAGGCGGCTGGAGGTCCACATCGCTACGGGAACGACTCTGTTTAACACGGGAGGAGCCACGACGGCGAGAGGAGTGACGGTCCACACGAGCACTCTCGCTACGACCCAATTTCCTACTGATGGGTGTGGGATGGGGAGGACAGGGTTGGAGGAGAATAAAGTGAGCCAGAGAAGGAGGAAAGTGGAATTGAATGAGCAAAAAAGGAAGGTATATAAAGGAAAATATTGAAGAACAAGTTGCAAAATAGAAAAAAATAAGCAACTCCATAATGATTCATAATAGCTGTGAAAAATGGTGGAAAAACTGTAGTTTCAATGCCATATGCAATAAGTGTCATTACGTAAGATGGTAACAGATACACAACACAAGAAAAGATGAACAGAAAAAAAAATCACATGAATGACATGAAATAATGCTATACTTCTGGAGCATGTATGGGACGGTCTGACCCACAGATGTAAAGACAGTGGAGTGTGTGCCTTCACCCAGCTATGCTGATGATACAAAAAACTTAGGCCTTTGACATCTAGAAATAGAAAGTGGATTATTTTAAAAATATCCTTTGTATACAGCGTGGATTCAAAGTTTGGGTTTCCTGGGTAAAGATATATATATTGATGAACGTAAAGAAGCCAAGGAAAGATGGAAAAATGTCCAAAATCTATCAAATTACGGATCTGATTTTATTTCCATCATTTACTACTTTACTACAATCCATAACACTGTCTCAGCTTTTCAAAAGGGGCAGTACAAGGTATCACCTCTGCAGGGTGCCCAAACTTTTACAGATGCCATTACTATTTTCCTTTTTTTAGCGTGAAATAATTTTATAATCATTACCCTTACTGTACTCAGTGTAGTTAGTGCCGCCCTTGACAACTGAACTAGGAAAGATTCAGAAAGCACTTGCCGGGTTTCTTCCTATGCTGAATAAATATTGCATGTTTTCGGAGATTCAAGCCATGTCATACTTGCAAGACTTTTCTCTGAACTGTTCTAACAACATGCTTTTCCACCTGTCTGAAAAAAACATCCAACCATAACAATCAACGCCGTCGCAACAATCTAATTCTCAAGCATATCAACATACTTACAACAAAAACCATGTTTGAGTATGATGAGTGTGTGGTGAAGTGCTGTGTCTTTTGTTAGGTATGTGTGATAAGTGAACAATATAGGGGCCTGAAGCATGTCCATGACTCTGGCGATGAGACCCACCTTGTCTTCCGTCTGTAAAAACACGGGACATCACAGTGTTACACTCCCACTTTTACACAACTGCAGCAAGCTAAAGAAAAATCCACAAATGCAAATTATATATACACCCCGAAAAAACCATCCAAGCAAACTTGCGAAACCACTGTCAGCGCATAATGCCACCTAAGTATCAAATAGCCCTTGCACAATAGGTTATCGCACAAACACACAGTGGAGACAAGCAGAGACAGAGGACAGGCCCTGACCATAACAGATGCAAGCATCTGCAAAAGCACATGGAACGAACAGCAACAAACCAGTACGCTTTCTCCACTTCTGACAACAACTTCACTAACAGGTCTGCAGTTTACAAAGATCAAAAGCACGAAAAGTGTTAATTCTAATGTGCTACAAAAATATACTGGATACTATTCATTTATATTTCACTGATGGTGGATTTGTTTAATTCATTTTGTATATGTTTAAATGTTTTTTAAATTTAAATCCACAACGAGCTAATCAGCTTTGTAATACAATTAACAGATGGTTTCAAAAAAACTTCCATATGTCCAAATGGATAAACCAAAAGTACCAAATCCAAATAGTTAATCATATATATTGCCATGAAAGGTTTTTTTTTTTCTGGTAAGTCTCAGGCCTACTCAGGCCTACTCAGGCCTATTCCTACATATCAGACTTCAGTGTCTGAACCCAGATCGAATGAATGTGAAGAATTATTTCCAGTTTAATTAAAATTTGATATTGTTTCCAACAAAAACCAATGACTTATAAAGGCAGCAACCAACAAGTAGCAATGTAGTAACACAAAGGCATACACAAAAGTAAAGACATAAAGGAAGGACAGAGTTAAATTAGAAACAGGGAACACATGCTGAGGAGAAAGAGAGAGAGGAGGATGGGTTTGAGGTTGAGGGAAGGCAGAGAAAACTGGGTCTGATGTCACCTGGTGAGGTCCTCCTCAGACTGGCAGACCCTGTTAGCTAGGGAGTGATGGGCAGCAGGACAAAAGCTTGCACACAGCAGGGTGACTGAGGGAGTTCTGCCACACCCTCAACTTTAGAACAATGAGCTTTCTCCCACCCATTTATTGGCTGTGGTTTCTGTACACGTCCTCTCTTATTGCTTTCTGTGATTATAATCATTGACTGTAATCATTTAGATTAGTTTCATCCTTAACCATGAATGAAGTTTTACACATTTTTATGAACAGACTTTTAATAAAAAACAGTGCACCTTTGTTCTATGATTGTGGTCACCATTACCCTTTCCATGCTTCTTACCTGTCTTTGTCAAGAACATCTTCTGTGGTCAGTTCAGACGGAGATATGGGCTCCCCAATGGTTAGCACGCCCACTGGTGTCACAGGGGACTTATCACCCCCTTCACAGAGGACAGGGGCCTCTAAACGTGTGCTAGAGACACCTAGGAGAGATATTTCAATGGACAAGGCAAATGTGAGGCAGTGGTTACATGTCGGTTTGTATAGTGTCAAAAAGAAGTAAATAAGGGGGGATAGTAGGCAGTATAAATGTGGCCAGTGGTGGCTTAGTGGTTAGGAAACAGACTTGGCTTTACGGTTTTACACTGCCCTGTTACCACTGATGTTAACTGAGCATGGCACTGTCCCCACGCACTGCCCCCAAGGCACTCCAGTGAGCTGCCCACTGGTCACTATGATGATGGGCCATATGCAGAGGTGACAATCACTTTTAAGTTTTCCAGTGGTAAGACTTGCTATTATGTATAGTTTCAAGAGTAACTACCTTATTTTCAGCACCCATAAGGCACAGTAAAAATCTATGATTTTCTCATCAACCCACAGTGTATCTTATAATGTGTTGTGTCCTATATAAAAACATTTTGAGAAGCTTTGTAGCAGCAACACTTCATGGATTGTCAGATTTTTTTATTGCAGTATTGCAGCTACTGTAGTCAGAAGGGAGTAATACTAATACTATATACTATACTATACTTTAGACAGTGCAACGTGATACTAAACTGTACTGTGTCTAAACAGTGCCGAGTACTTTGCTGTACCTGACACATGCTTACAAAGCGGATTTTAAACTCAAGGCTGGAATCCTTACTGAAAGGCAACAACACCAATTCAAAGATTGACAAGATGGAACTGAGGATGATTGTCAACTAAACAATTAAAAAAAAACCTTCAGTCACTACGGTGAAGCATCATATAGTGCATACAGATAAGAAAATACATATGATCAAATTATTAAAAGCATTTAATGTAAATTTGGGCTACATAAATGAAATTTGATTGATTGATTGATTGATTGATTTAAGTATGGTGTGGAATTAAAAAAGGGACATGACAGAGCAGTAGTGATGCTGAAAAAGATTCTTTAGTAAGTTTAGTGATTCATCTTTAAAAGTTTGGTTATAGCAGTTTGTTTTATATCTCTGTTGCATTGATTGATTTAACGTATGATATACTGTAAAAAGCTGACTTACCATCACTATGTGATGCCTCTGGAGTGTTGGTGGAGCTGATATTGTTGGCTGAGATTTCATAAATGTCAACCACAGGTACAGAAACAAAGCTTCCAGTGGATCCAGATTTCCTGCTTGGTGCTTGCAGAGCTGCAGTGTCGGTCAGTGTACCTCTGCCAGGTGTTGGACCCTTTCGTTCCTGATTCTGTTTATCCTTTTCAACTAAAGAAAGTGAAATATGCATGAATGCTTAATAGACTGGACCTGGAGAGAGCAAAGATGCTGCAAACATAACAACCTAGTCACTGTAAGGGAGACAGATTCAGGCTACATCCATACTACTCGGGATTAAATTTTTTAAAAAAGTACCAGCGCTATTTTTCATTGTTTTATTAATTGTATTAATATGTGTCAAAAATAAAATAAGTGAAGTACTTCTTTGTTGTAAACAACATGCAATTTGGCTTTGGTTTATTGTCCCACTTACAGCTATACTAATAAGTAGTATCATTACTTTATTCTACTTCAATATATTTATTGGCTCGGAACAGACCAGATAACATACAGATAGCAGAAAATCTTGCATGCTGTGAACTTGCTGAATTGTATCTCTGTACCTGGATTGTTAAAACCAACATGAGGTTTTCTCTGGTTTTGGTGAAAGGCAAAAAAAAAACACTTTTTAATCAATGCTCTCATCAAATCTACAATCAGTATGTTTAATACAAAATACTAAAGCTAAATAGAGAAAAATGTCATTTTCAATCGCCCATCACCTGATCTTTTCGTACATTGACATCAATCAAGATGTTCTCCCACATTCTTTTAATTGCCATAAATAACATAATCCTAATATTTTTGGTGTAAGTGGTACTTTGGCCCAGAGCCAGTGTCTTTGTCGTTAGTGTGGATCTCCAGGGTTCCCCTACAAGATTAAATCCAAGTTTAGAAGGTTGGTGCCTAACAATGGGCCTTTCCACCTGTTTATGAAGGGCTGGTATGATGCAGTATAATTTGTATGGAGGTTCTGCAGACTGTTGTCCCTGCGACCCGGTAACAGATAACTAGGCGAAGATGGATGGGTGAATGACATTTTTGGCATAATTTGTAATTTGAACTGTTTTGGTGGTAACCCTTTATCACCCCAAGTAATGTGGATGTAGCCTTTGTGAAACACACAGGTGAGATAAGAAGGGTGCAATCAGCGCTTCTTTGGTCACAAAGAGGGTTAGTCTGCTATCAGGGAATCTCTGTCAACTGCACATCTGTAGACATGTAAAACTAATTTCTACAACCGATCCACAAACAATGCCCCACGATGCCCCATTGGAAGCCTGCAACTGTGCCAAATTTGTCATAAAACATGCAAACATGCATCTCAATTTGATTAGTAAAGATGTGATCAATCTACAGGTAAGGAGTGGGGGTTCAGAACTCTAGACGACTAGTACCTTCAGCTTCCATTTTAGGTTTGACTTCAGCTGTAACAGGAAAAAAGTGCAGGACAACATGTTCTCATATCATCAAGTCCATGTGAGCATTTAATTCATGGAACTGTTAATTGTCACTGTAAATGTCGCTGAAATATATTATATTATAGTATGTAGAATATCAAAAGAAATACAGACTGTTGCCTGCAATCCAGCTGGGGATGCCAGGGAAGACACCTCTGGGCTTGGGCTTTGTGGATTCATCCTTCTTATTCTGATAGACAAAGGGCGTAAGACTGTATTAAAAATAAGTTAAGTTGCTTTCAAAGTAATAAAGCATAGGATGTATAGATTTTTCTGATTTCAGTCATTTAGGCTGAGGTTACCTTAGCCAGCTGCCTTCTGAAGAAGCCGCCTCTGGACTTCTTATCCACTGCTCTGCTTTTGACGCCCAGGTGCTTCATGTAGATGACAACAGCAGAAAAGATGGACTGGCTACAAGAGAAGAAACAAATGAGGGATTTTTAAACTAAAAAGTAATTTTGCAAAAGTTTGGTTCAAATTACTTATTAGAAAGCATAAAAACAACTAAACAAAAGTCCTCAGACTGTGTTGAAACTGTTATGAATTTGCAACCTTTTCAACGATGGAAACATTAGGTTCCTGGAAAACGTTGTTAAGCCACAATCTTCTAAAATTTGTTTTTTCTATGTGTGAAAATCTTTACAATAATAAAATATAAGACAGATATACAAGATATAAGGTTGGTCTGATTCACAGAAATAACTTGAAATTAATCAAGGTATTCTTCCAAAGCAGAAAGCTGATATTGTAAAGCTGGACTTTTGAAAGAGGTAATTTGCAGGTATATTAAGTGCATGGCTGCTTGTGACCTTTTTCAAAGCATGCCAAAACCATAGTAGCATCCATGCAAACCACGCAAAAAAAAATAAAATAAAATAAAAAATAAAGCTAAAAAGCATGACTTACCATTTTTCCTCATCTGAGACAATTGTCGGCCTGAAAGACATGGCAGACATGTCATTCCACCAATGTTACATGAAGCAGTGACTTTGCAGCTGAAAGATCACCTCTTCATCCAAATTTTTTTTTTTATTTGATCGGTCAAAATGTGGGATGGGTTTTCGATAAAGAAACCTTAAATATGTGACCATTGTATAATTTAATTTTAAAACGACAGAAAATGATAATATATTATATCAATATAATAATATATACATATATACACACACACACATTCACATACACAAGTGTCTGCTCCTTAGGTCCCAAGATGAGGTTGTGTCATAGCTGACACACAGGAAGTAAAGAAGGAAGGAAAGAAAGCAAACTCCTTATCATTGAGACATTGGAATCTACACTACCGCACACAAATTTTTCACTCATCACCATCCCATAACCAAAGTGAACAGAGCGCTGGGGAGCAGTGAGTGGGGACAGTGCCATGCTCAGTGGACCTCAGTGGTAACCTGGCAGTTGATGGATTCAAACCTGGATCCCCCAGTCCGGTTCCTTAACCACTAGGGCACTTATCCAATGAAAAAAGCAGTGCGCAGTTCTGCTATTAAACTTTTAACTGGTCCAGGCAGGACTGCTTCCCTAATCTAAAAAAACTGACAAATCTCTTTTCTTTTCCTCATGCACCAAACTGCAGCACACTGCTGCATTTCTTTAGACTAGCATACTGTCTCCTGTCAGGCAAAAATGATTTTGTTCTATTTGCTTCTGAGCCTTATCTCATGTTTTACAGATTCCTGTCAATCATATGATAAATAAAATGCAGCACAAATTCTGTCTAGGGTTGTCAAAAGTATGGATCTGATCCAAAGTACCTCCCCAAAATTAATAAAAAACTTCTTTATAAATAATTCTGAGGAAAAACACTTGTGTGAGGGCGGGGCAGTGGTTAGCACTAAGCTGCAGCTGGAAGAGCAGATAAGTGGCTAGGCTGTTGCCGCACCGTGCGCAGGTGACACCGCTTTTACTAATTGTTCCTCTCCTCTGATAAGTAGGAGCCGTGATTCGCAGGAGGGGAGGAGAGTGCACAAACAGAAAGAGAACACAACTGAACTAAGAGTGTGATGGACATTGTGTGTTTGAGGCTGACAGAGCCATAACTGTTGTTCTGGAAAATAAAAACTGTGTCTGAGATCCGAATCTGTGTTTGTGGTGTTCCGGGGACTCACAGAGTTTCACAACAATGATATGTAACAATGATATGCAGACGCCTCCTAAAATCATTAAAAGCTAGATGGGAAAATATTGTGCAGCTGTATTTGATCCTGTCTTTTTGCTGCAGTTACACAGAGCTATGAACACTGGCGGTAATGATATTTCCATGACCTTAAAGGACACTGATGCATTAAAGGTCTGTAAGTCAGGCATGTATCTAAGATTTTTTTTATGCTGTTTTTGATACATAGACAATCACTCACTGTGTTTCAGACATTTTTTCCAAGAGATTTTCAGCAACAGACTTCTCCTTCATCTCCATTGGGATGCGGTCAGTGTGATAATGACTTTCCACGTCCATAAGCTCTGCTTCATTGGGGGTCATACCCATTGTCCGCTTCTGCCTGTGCCAGAAGAAAGCATAGATCGAACTAAGTACAACTCAAAAATAAAAATGTTTATAACTTGAACAGCAACTCAACTTTCCTTGAAATCTACTTTAAAAGATTAAAATTAAAGATTAAATTTCTTGTTTTTGTCATTGTGACGTTGTGATTGTGATTCACACCACAGCGCACAACGAAGTTTGGCCCACATCACTCAAGCGAGCAGTGGGCAGCTTTTGAGCGCCCGGGGAGCAGTGAGTGGGGACGATACCATGCTCAGGGTACCTCAGCGGTAACTTCGTGGTAGGGGGATTCGAACCGAGGGCCTTGCAGACCCAAGTCAGCTCCCTTAACCACTAGGCCACCAACTGCCCTACTTTAAGGATTTGTTATTTTTTCACAAGTTAAATTATAACAAAGGCCCAGCACTCTACGACATTGTTTGTTAATGCATTTCTGGTGGGGGATAAAAGACACATTGGCCCTTCTAAATGCTGAAATACATGTACATAAGGTGAAGAACAATGTCTGAGGAAAAGGGAAAAAGACTTCTTTTTTAATTAAAATTGGATTAAAAATGTGCAAGCTGTTAGAAATGGCAGTAGAAATTTTCAGTAATCCAGAGTTCACCTAAAGCAAAACCTGGCCTTCCACAAAACTATTTTAAACAATTCACATCTATTTGACATCAAAATATAGGTCATTTAGTGATCAAAAAATCCTTTATCATCTGTTTTAAAATGTCTATATCAAAAATAATTCAGTTTTATATGTTGCTGTATTCTATTACAGGTTGAATTTGTAAATACTTTAATCCAGTCTGCCTGAACGCAGGTTGCAGTTAGGCACAGGGTATCAAACCTAGTATACTTTTTGTAAGTAAAAAACATGAATTAACATGAATTAACAAACATTTACGTTGTATGTGGCCCCTGAACCAAAATATATGTTAACAAAATGGTTATTCCTTAAGTTGGAGGCAGAAGCACCAAATTTAACACCTGATAACCATTTGTTTCAGTCCATCCTTGACAAACTTGATCAGCTACAGCTGTTGTTGTTGTTGAAGTGCATTATTTTCAAAGTCCTCACCTGAAGTCTTCCAGCTGTTTAGCCACTTCAGCAGCTTGAAGATCCTGAACTTCCTGTGCATATCGCCTTTGGACATCCTCTGCAAGCAGATCTGGACGTGTCCGGTCTGATTTACGGATGTAATTGGTAAAGATAAATAGGCCCAGGTATTTATTTGTATAACTGCTTCATTTAGTATAGTCCATAATTATGTATTGAAGACTCACCTAACTCACATGATATAGCATTTGGTATGGCCACCCTGAGAATCTGGACAAAAATAATAAATAATGTAATTGTTAGAATGACACAGCAAATGATGCAGTAGCCATGTCAAGTGGGACCAAAATAGAAAAGCAGAGTACTACAGAAGTAAAATCAAGGCTTTCTTAAAGACAAAGAGAGAGAGAGGCAGGCAGACACATAGGGACACACGTTACTAGGGGAAGCGGCTGAGAGGGATCCTGAGAGACTGAGACTGAAGAAGAGAGGGGGAAGGATCCGGAGAAGGACAGAGTGAGAAAATAAGAGGGATGGGAAGGAAGAAAGAGTGCCAAAGGATTAGGTCCTAAATTACTTTCCCACGATCCTCACAAAATATAGAAGAGGGGGCTGGACATTTTAGACATTGAGGTAAGAGAAAGCAGAAGTGCAGAAGATGTTGAGAGTTTACCACTCTATAAATATAAGAAAATATAAGCCCAAAACATTCTTTTGGGGCTTATATTTTCATATTAACTACATACGTGGTCAAAAGATTATGCTTGATATCAATAGGATTGCCAGTTCTGGTGGTTTGAGCCGATTAAATTATAAAACTACACTCAAAGAACTTAAATAATAAAATTATACAATTTTGTTCACTATAACCATCCTCACAATTTTCATGTCTGTGTGAAAAAGGTTGGCATTACCAGACAAACACGTTGGTTGTGTGTCTAATGAAATCTGTTTTTATTTTATTTTTGCTTTATGGGGGCTGTGTTTCCTGGTTGAAAAGTGGGTTCTTGCAAGGTCTGGTGGATATTTGTTGCTGCAGACAGCTGTAAATGTATCAGAGTGAGTGGCTGCCTTATTGACACATCAGAAAAGGTATGGACCAGTGACTTCATCCAAAGTAAATCAACATCTGTAGAAGGATATGTATACCCAATATATATGTGAACTGCTTAATTTGTGAAAAAACAAATTTGCTCCATTTTTTGCAGTGAATTTACTCCACAGTCTAAATTGGTATATCATTTCCATTCAAATTTAAGCAAAGATAAGTACATTTGTGAAGAAAGATCTATCAAGAAATGTACTTACTGCGCCCTTGTCCATGAAGGTGTTGTAAAACTCAGCAAACTGTTTCTTGGTCTCTTTGGCACTGAGGGTCGTGAAGAGGTCAGCATGGAGGTAACAAAGCTGAAGGAAAGAGAGAAAAGAGATAATTGCCATATTTGACATTCCAGGACAAAGCAACACTGACGTTACTGTAATTGCCTGTAACTGATTGATGGATCAACATGAAGGTAGTTGAAGTCAGACCAGAAAAAGGAGAGAACGGGAAATGGAAAATGTTGAATGCTGTAGCAACCCCTTGATAAGGGACAAGTTGAAAGGAAAGGAGGAAAAGCTGGGAGTGTCAACTTTGTTGCATTTGTTTTTACTATGAATACTTTGATCCATTAACAAGCACAATGGTATTCCCTTATTGTGGGAAAACTAGGAGGAAATATGACAAACAATGCTTTAAGCTCTGGAAATATTTGAAAAATATGCTGTCTGGCTGGCACTGGTGACTTAGCGGTTAAGGCAGTGGACTTAAGTGGACAAAGGCTTCCTTTTTTGTAATCCACCATCTGCAGGTATAACTTCCAGTGGGCTCAAAACTAGGGGTGGCACGATACATGAAAAAAAAAAAAAAAAAAAAAAACCACGGTTCGGGACATGTGACGGTTCTGGACGTGTGGTACACACGGTTTCAGCGCTGCGTGGGATGCATTGTAATCTAGTGCCCGAAGGTTATTGTGATAGTGTATAACTGAACTTTCGCGCGAAAGAGGACAGTGGAGGTGTGTGTGAGGTGAGAGCTGTGTCACTTGTAAAAAATGGCAAATAGGTTAGAAGAGGGCTGGACAGAGATGGAGGATAGGCCAGCGTCATTTAAGTCCAGTGTATGGGAACATTTCGGATTCCACGTTCATAGCAAAAGACATGATGCCGTACAGTGTGATAGAGGGGAAAGGATATCGTCAACTTATCAAAGTACTCGAGCCGCAGTATTAAATACTCTTCTGCCATCATTTCGGCGGAGGAAATAGTCAGGGAATTGTCCGAATCAGCCCACCAAGCTCTCACTAAAGATGGATAGACCTCTAAGGCCACTGAAAGTTACCTCACGGTGACTGCTCACTATATTACTTCGCAGTGGGAAATGAAAAGCTGCATCTTGCAAACACGCCTCATTTAGTCACACGAGTCCACATCTCTCTGAAAGACGCAGTGGGAGAATGGAACCATTGCCTCACTTTTAAAATAGTGAAATGTGTTTGATTTTTATGCAACATTTTGCATTGATAGACAGTTTTGTTTTATTGTTTTTTAATATTACAGTGGCACATAAAGTTTAAGTTAGAACTCTAGCTGTATGATTAAAAATATGGCACTTTAATTTTAGGTCAAACTATATACCGTCATCCCTCACTCTCAGTGAAATATCCTAGCGAATTGTGTTTTATCCAGTGCCAGAACATTTTATCCAGTGCCTGCATTTTTGTTTTTAATAGATATGCTATTACAGTGGCACTTTGAGTTCAGATAAGAACCACAGCCTTACATTTGAAAACACTGCTCTTTAATTTCAAGAGAAAATAAATAAATTAAAGGCATGTTCATGTTGAAATCATCAATGCCTTGTCTTACCTATATCAAAATACCACTTAGATTTCCTTAGAGTTGGATTCAATCATGTGCCTTAAATTCAAATTAATGATAACTTTATACTAACTATTTTTTTAACTTTAATACTGTGTTAAACTATAGGGCTATCATATACTGAAGTATATGAGGTTAGACAGGGTCCTTGGACTCTCATGTTTGCAGATGCCATCATCTGTAGTGAAGAGAGAGAAAGGTAGTAAGAAAAAAAGGAAAATCTGGAGCAGTGGACGTTTGTCTTAATGAAAAGTGGAATGAAGGTAGAAGACAGAATACATGATAAGGTTAGTGCAAAGATAAAGATTGAGAAAGTAAAGGTAAATAAAGTATAGTTTAAATCCCTAGAGGTCAATATCCAGAATATTTCGATAGTTTTTGAACACAAAAGAAGAGTTGACAAAAAGAAGATGGAGACGAGTGACAGTAGAACAGTTAAAGGGAAAGATTTAAAAGACAGTAGTGAGATATACTATGATGAATGACTTAGAGACAGAGGTTCTGTCTTTAGAAAGTTGCCTCTTAATTTCCCTTTGGATCAATAATGTATCCACCCATCCATCCAACTGTTTAAAAAAGGGCAGAGGTGGAGGTGTAAGACGGTGAGATTTTGATTGGCAGAGGCCAGGACAGACAGGAATACACAGGAACTGATCAGTCGATCAGTTTGTGCTTATAAAAGAACCTTTCTGATTTACACTTTCTGACAATATTCTGTTTCAATTGCTTGCACAGGTTTTCTTGTGTTAAATAATTCAAAACCTTAAGTCAATTTGCAAAAAAGAATTTAATTTATTTAACATACAGCCAAAAGAACTCAGAGATTTTGATGATTTTTTTAAAAATAGCTTTTTATTAAGTTAAAAAACTAAATTCATTATGAAGAATGAGTGCATTAAAGATACACACTTTTATTTGAAACTTGCCTGCTGAGATTAATTGATTAGATAAAATAAAGTGCATTTAGTCAAATGATGGATCATTTCTTGTGTCTCTCAACCTTTTGCTCAGAAGAACACTATGGTACTGTTTCTAGAAAGGGGCAATACAATGGAATGATCTCTTTTAATACCCACTAGTGTGAAGTTAATATTGTAGAGAGCACTATCTGGGGCCTAGACATAAGATTTAGTCTTTTTTCTCATATTCAGTATTGCACTCCGAATGTTTAGATGTCAGTTGAGAATTACAGATGCACTCCTCATCCTGAAATTTTTGAAAATCTGAAATTACACCATGTCATATCAATCTGTCTCTCATAAATATATTGAAATACGTTCATAGCACAGACACAAGTTTGCAATGGCTGCTGTGTTTTGCTTGTCTGATCACCACTTACTGTTGTGGCCATGGTGTTTCGGTGATAAAAGTCTTTTGACCAGAATCCAAAAATTAAATTGTTATCCAAATATTGAATCTCCACTCAGTGTAATACTCACTAATGGAGCAGGATCAAATTGCAGAATAACATGTTGCAGAAAAACAAGCAGGTGTGTTGGCCGTTTTTTAAGCTCCTTTATGTTGTTAAAGCTTGAATGCTGGTCATCAACCACCTATTACAAAAAAAAACACACTTAATGAGTAAACACACAATTAAAATTACAGAAAGTAAGAATGGGGTTGACAAGTCAACTGTGCTTCTTCTGTTTCCTTTTAAATACTTACATCAGTGAGTTCATTCTCAAAATCCTCATCTTCAGCCCCGATGATGCTCATGGCTGGGTTAGAGCACGGAGCACCAAACACACTCTGTCACAGAAATTAAAGGAGAAAATTAGCAATCGTTTGCAGACTGTACAGCATTTGCTTTTTATGAGCTGACTAATATCTCAGATGTCCCAGCCCCCTACTAAGCAGAGCAAGACCTAGGGCTAAATCTACCATCAAAAAAAGTCAACATTCCCTAAAGAAAATGAAAAGAATGACAATCTGGTCTAAAAGAGTGATAAAAAAGACAAAGAGAAAGAGATTGATAGAGTTAAAAAGAAATGGTATTAAAAAGAAAGAACAAGAGAACTTTACCTACTGACACTGAATCTTAAATTTAAAGACAGGGAGACGTTAACTGCATTTACTAGATAAAAGTGGTGATTCGTTTTTGTGCTAATATAACAAAACATCAAGCATTGTGTTATACGGGAAATTGGATACCATACATTTTTAAAATCTGTAGTGTTTTTAACACTTTGGGAGATGATGTGGGAAATTGACTCTTATTTAAAAAACATATATGGAGGTCAATCAATTGTATGATTAATTGCATGACTACAATAAGAGGATTGCATGAGTAAATCATTGATTGTCAACACTGCTTTTTTAAGAATATTTTAAAAAGCCCAGAAAAAAACTGTACCAAATTAATTAAGTCCCACAAGGGGGAGCCTGAAATACAGTTGCATGGCATTTAGGTTTGACAAAATAATACTTTGTCAAATGGGCGATTAGTGTGCATTTTGACATTAAATTACCAATTTACCACATGTAAAAGCTTATGCATACTAGATAAACAAATTGCTTGAAATAATCCACAGATATAGAATATATCAATATCAAATTAACTATTTTGTTCACAATCCTGAAATCCGGCATGTTTTAAGTAAAGTATAGTTAAATAGTTATGTAAGGTTTTATAAATACAAAATAAACTCTAGCAAAAGAAAGAGAAAAAAAATGGCAGATTTTTTCAACTGCTTTATTATAAAGCAAATGCCATTCATAGAGGCTCCCTTTTCTTGTGATGTTATATGATGTGTGACCACGTATTGAGTCAACAACACAGAAAAAACACCAGTTTTTCAACTAACAAACAAATATTAAGTAATTCACCTTTATATTATATATTTTACTTTTTGTACTGTTCAGTTGTCTTTTCCTGTTTGTTCATGATATTCAATTTGCTTTGTAATTTGCTTAGTGTTTAATAAATGTGGGAAAAATCAAACTTTTTTGTATGTTTGAACTGACAAAAAAAAGGAAAATAAACCAGCTACTAATTTATCAAACACTAATTGATCATTTTAATTTATCACAAATATTCAGCAAGCTGAGCTGATTATTTGGGCCAGTGGTGACTTGGCGGTTGAGGAATCAGACATGGGTCTGGAGAATTCCAGGTTTGAGTTGACCAGCTGCCAAGTTTACCACTGAGGTGCTCTGAGCATGGCACCATACAATTTGTTCCCTTAACCATCAAGTCACCACAACCCCAATGCGGTGCCTTGATGTTATTGTGGTTGAGTTCAGGGTGATCCATACACGTTATTCTATTAGTAATTAGCAGAAGAACTGTTTTCAGCCTCGGTTTTCTCATTGCCTCTCTACCAGATATATTTGCAAACTAAAAGTAATTGTACTTTTGTTTGTACAACAATGCTTCTAAAACAAAAGGTGTGCTATAGATTAAATTGTTAAAATCATTATTTAGTGAGTCAACAGCTCTATGAAGTGGCTTTTATTGTCCTCATCAGAATCACTCAGTTACCCAGAAAATGTAACAGAATAATAAAACGTTAAGGTTATTTTATAAGGGATATTCTCAAAACCTAAGAATTGCAAACATATCAGTACAATAACTCTCTTAAAATGTGTTTCCTTATTTAATACACATTATGTGTTTTTGTCAAACTCCACACACTGCTAACTTCAATACAAAATAAACGTATAATAATTGTTACAATGATACTGAATCAAAACAGATTTACAAGGTTTTATTGTAACAATAGGTTTTACGACTAAACAAGTAATTTTATCATGTATCTTCTATTTTAATAACAGTATTGAACATTTCGCAAATAGTTCCCGAAATTGCTTTCCACCCCGTCACTTGGCTACCTGCCCCTATAAAACACCTACTGATCTTTTTAGTGAGATTACAACTAGGGATGCCTGTTATATCAGTCCACCGATAAATACCGGGCCGATATGAGCATAATTTTTAATATTGGATTATATGGGTCTCGGTTTTTTCACCAATATTATTAATCCAATGCTGCAAAGCCAGGGTCTCAGCTTATACGCTGGACTTCCGCTGGACTTCGCAATGAGGAACTGAGTCTGCAGTATTGACACTCTGACCAGCACGTGATTAATGATGTCATTTAAAGAGACAGCTAGAATAAGCAATGCAGCAAATGTCCATGGTTTGGAGTTTTTTGTGGATAGAAAACTGTAATTTTTAATGACTGCAAGGAGCTGGTCATGTGAGGGAGTGCGGGGGGTTAACACTTTATCACGAGGCGTTTTTATGCAGCAACTCAGTGAAACGACAACAACACATCAGCTGTCTCTCGCTCTCACAAAGACTCAGAGTTAAATACGTAAAGAACAGACAAGAGCAAGAGTTAAATAAGGTATAGAACAAAGAAGAGCAAAAGAGTTAAATACGGTAAAGAACAGAGAAGAACACAAGAAATCTGACAAACTTCAGAGTCCTGGAGAACCAGCCGTTCTCTAAAGTTCAATATGCTGTTTTTACTAAATGTGTGCAGTTTCTGTAGCCAGGTTATGTCAGGACTAATTGTATTCAAAATAAATATTTCTCAGACATTTGCAACTCACCAATGAGAAGAGTCGTTTACATTGTGGCGATGCTGAAATGTTTTTTTTCTCTCATTAAAAAGTGCTTTTTACACTTATACTGCAGCTGTTTCTATCTGTGGCCATTTATATTGCCTAATGTTGTGAGGGCTGAATGAGCCCGGTTTATACAGTAAGTCAATGTTCATGGGGACATAATTTTACCTAGGAAAGAAAGTTTATTCTAAATACTTTCCCATGAATTCAACTTGAAATTGTCCATAACAGGGTAGACATATTTTGCTGTTTATGGGTACAGCTTGTGCTGCAGTTATTCATAATAAGTGTCGGATTTTGACCAACATTTTTTTTCAAAAAACATAACATCAGCTAAATGCAATATATGTGAATTTAAACGGAAAATGTTTGGGAGTCTTAATAGAAACTCATGTTGACATTAACTCTCATTATAATCAACAAAGATACATGAAGCTCTTTTCATTCGTGATTGCTGAGTGCATGTACAGTAAAGCATGAGGGTGAAGAGAGACAGAGAGAAAGCATGGTCATTCATGGCCATACCAAGTACCTTGCTATGTGTTATGAGAGGAACATATGTGGGAGGGGTTAGATAAACAAAAGACCCAGGAGCAGGCCCAGAACTAGAGAAAAGGAAATCAGACAGAGAGACAGAGTGTGAGAGAGAACTGGTTAGCAATTATTCATTCATACTGAGGAAAAGGGATCAATATGCTCTTACTGCTCCAAATTGCTGTCATCTGCGTGCTTTACAATGTCTAAAATATTAAAAATCGATATTTTTTACATGTCAATAACTCTGTTATGTTTTAGATCTTTGCTGCCTCTTTTTATACTCAATCAATATGTTATTGTTTGTAAAAGTTTAAGAAGATTTTGTGTCAAACTTTCCCTTTTTACAGTCTAAAAGAAGAAGAAACATAGAGATAATGAAACTGAAGAGAACACAGGAAACATTACTGTGATTTTCCTGTGATCTATGTTATCTATGTGTAATAACATATAACATAAATTCGAAAGAAACTTCGGGAGTTTTTACACACTTAGATCTTCTCTGGGCACAAAGTAATTAGGTCCAGGAAAAAAACTGAACAAAGTTTGGCCACAGAGAAAGGAGATCTATTGTCCAACTATTATAACTCTATACTATAGGCTGATATGAGATCGAACGCAGTGCGTAACAGCAAGTAACGAAAATCTTAGGTTCTGTTGGTGGTAAGGAAAATTATATCGATGTTCCATCCGAGATGTCATGACTGACTCCCTCCTTCACCCAGAGGGAGCCAATTCATGCATTAAAGCATATGACACAGTTCAGACAGCAAATGGAAGCAGTCTGTGAGCTTTGACAGTACAGCACCATCATCCCATTATCCCAGTTATTCAGAGATGGCAATTTTCAGCCGAACGGCGGAAATCCGCCAATTTGAAAATGGATTTGGTCTTTTTTGTGAAACGTCCAAATCCGTTGAGGAAATTTTAGGGGGGTGAGGTACCTATATTTATTGCTGTCACCAGGGATACGGTCATTATGCCGTCATTATGCCGAAAAAATTATGTTTATCTATCTTGAACGTTCTTGCTAAAGCCGGAAGTAAAACTTATGTGATTGGCTACTAAATATAGAATCCACCAATGAGAATGCACGTTTCATTTCATCTAATTGAAAGAGATGTAAAGAATAAGTTCAGCTGGGAATGGCTCGAATGGCAAGTGACACTGAAAATTGGAAAGAAAATCGAGGAAATAAGTGAGACACTTGGCCAGTTTTTGAAGAAGTGCAACTTGCCCGGGAAGGCATTTTGTGTTTACTGCAGTGATGTGATAAACTACGGTTCTCGTGGTTGTGTAGCACTAATAGATCACACATCTAAAGTGAAGAAGCATTCAGAAAACCACCGTCAGAGTAATTATTCTTTGGGATCTGCTTTTGCGAAATCGTCATCTGCAAGTTTTGCTAACACTGTTGGGGAACTTTAGCAGGTTCAACTAGACCTAGCACTTCACAGAGCCTGCAGTCGCAGCCACTCACCCCTGTAGCTGACAGACAGGTTCATTCAACTTCAACTTTTATTTATTTAAAGTGCCAAATCACAACAGCCGTCATCTCAAGGCACTGCACAAAACATCCAAACATTGGAGCAACAATTTTCAATAAGGGAGAATAAATCCCCTGCCCTTTCAGCCATTCAGAGGTAGGTCTACTTACTTTTTATTCAATTTATTTATTTTTCGCCGATGTTTGTTTATCAAATAGGCAAGGCCAAAGCATCTGAAGTAGGGTACAAGTAGTAAATTGATGTTGACATTTTCAACTCGACTTGATAAAATTAAAGCTTCATATTCAGCTGAAAATAATATCATCATATAAATATGAACTACAAATATGTTTATTGTCATCATAATTTTTTTTCTGGTGATCTATTTTTAGACTTGAAATATTGAAACATTGTTCACATCATCTTTTTATTATACTTGTTGCTACTTGGAATAATTTTATTCACTAATTGTCATAGCAATCAACAGCAATTGTCTTACAATCAGTTTTGATTATTGGTAACAGTTAACTATTACTGAAATTGATTACGTACGTCGAGTCTTGATATTTGGTTAGACTTTTACCTTACCTTACATTTTTAATCAAAATACAACCAGTTAATACCCATTTATCTATCCATTATATTTCCTATTGGAAATACAAGAGAAATGTATACATACATTGATACTTGCATTTGTCATGTTAATGTTTCAGATACAAGTAAGTATTTATTAGACAAAAAACAAATTAATTGTTTTTAATATTATAACATTAATTTCAGGAAAATACTGCCTTAATTGCTTTAAAAATGGGTGTAAAAATGCATAAAAACCTTCAGCCCTGGACCTGACTTGGGCACCGCTGGCCCCCCAAGACCTCCAGACCTTTCAGCTGAAATCAAAATTTCCTGTTGCCATCTCTGGTTATTACATAATACCATGCTTGCACATCAGAATATAGCTCAGTATCTTTTGCCATATATTGGACTTAGACATGGGTCACAGAGCCATATAGTATTTTCAAAAGGTATCAATACATCAGTCAAATAAACATACTTGAGATAGCGTGCTGTTCCAAAGACCCAATACTTAATTTTCACCACAACCAGCTGCAAACAGTGGTGTTTTTTCCTACTCTGCTGAGTCTCACTGCAGTCATACAGTAGGTATTTGTATAAAAGTATCTTAACAAAGACAGCAGTGTGTGGGTTGTTCTAATATGAGCACTTAAAAAAACAAATCTGAAAATGCTCATCTCAGTTTAAAAAAACAGGGGTGAGAGGCTTATAAATCTCACTCTCCCAAACTGAAAGGTAGGTGCTCTTATTAAAATACAGTCCTGGCTTTAAAGCTCTGTTTACATACATTTAGCTGACACTGTTACAGACAAAAATATTTTACAAGAATATAAAATTGTCCATAGGTATATTTTCCTACAATCCTGTGGCCTCAGCTGAGTTCATAAACAAATTGCAAACAACCCAAGATTCACAAAACTCATATGTCTTCATATTTCTTAAAACATAACCTAAAGTAGTATTGGAAATGGTATTGTGATCTGCACACATACAAAAATACTTGTTCTTTCCAATCAGTTTTTATATCATTGTGTCAGGACATACCAAAAGTGAACAAACGAATTGACATACAAAAGCCCTGGTGCTCTTTCAAGTAGGCGGCATGCTCCCTCCTTCCACCACATTCCACATACTAAATGTCGAGTGGCATCAATCGGACGATAGCTATCAAGCGTGTGTGACTCAGTTTTCCAATGCCAACTGGTCTTTACAAAGGCATTCCTTTACACCCTTCACCAGACCAAGGTCTACTCCACCACATATAACACCAAAACCCCATTCAAATTAAACCCAGTTATGAACCTCACCCAGGGGTGGGGATCCAAGGCATCCATGCTGGAGACCAAGTGTTTCAACCAAGCTCCTGTAATAACAATGATAACAATAATGATGATTGATTTGTTAGATAGAATTATATGAAAGGCCGGCCCCCATTACAACACCGACATTTAAAGTTTTTGGAACCTTTTGCAGCCATTAAGAATGGTTTAAATTCTGAAATGGTTCACTTTGTATACCCTTTAAATTGCGTCTTGTGTCTGCAGTGCAGAACTATTTTCAGTTTGTACTTTCCCCGGTTTTATGGCACATTAAACAAAATAAAACTAATTGGTTATAAACAGCACTATATCAACTTGCCTGAAGTTGGATGAAAACACCAAGTACTTTATGTGTTTATTGAATTATCAATGGAGTTAGAACAACAAATGGTCTCATCTCTCAATGAGTTGGTGAAGGAAAATATTAAGGCTGATGTAATGTTAGCAACACTAAATAGATAAATATTATTTCTATCATTCTAAAATAAACAAACAATCAAAAATAACTTTGAGGTCGAACAACTCTAAACAAAATTGCAAATATGACATTGCATTATTAACCTGACATTGTCAAGGCTTTAAAGAGTACCAGGTTTCCATTACTATTCTTCTGCAGAAAGATATGCCTATCAATATGCTCAGGGACTAAGAATGAAGTCTTACAATAAAGGCTGGACCAGTCGTCTTACAATGCTCTCGCTAGAAATCCAAGCATTTAAATATTAGATTTTTTTTTTAAATCTACTTAATTATCATGAAATTGTGATGGTAATCAAGATTATTTTGGTCAAAATAGAATTCTTCTTTTTTATATTAATTGCTTCTTGACTCTATCCCTTAAATGCAATGTGGGACAACAAAGAAAGTTATTTTCTTTGTAGTATCTGGATCTTTAGATTTTTAAAAAATTTTAATCAAGCTTCCTTGTCATTGTTACATTGAGATTCACACTACTGCACACAACGATGTGTCACCTCTGCATTTAACCCATCACCAAAGTGAACAGTGGGCAACTTTGAGAACTCGGGGAGCTGTGAGTGTGGACGGTGCCAAGCTCAGTGGTAACTTCATTCGAACCAGGGGCTTTGCAGGCCCTAGTCCACTTCCTTAACTATTATGCCACCAACTGCCCCAGAAGACTCAATACAATAATCAATACCGTAATACTAAGGCAAATAAAAAATTATAAAGCGTGTTTTCTCGTAATCAGACCGGAAGTTCTGCGTAAAAATTGGCAACTATAATGGTTTATAATAAACATGCCTTCACTAATTTAGTGTAAGAAATGTTAGTTTCGTATAATTCTTTGTTTCAACTCATTCCATCATATGTATAAGACACTGCTTAGAATCCATTTAGACTACTGAATAAGACCACAGGGAGAATTCCTCAGTATCTATCAGTAAAGTTAAGTAACACCATGAAGGCTGTGTCACTGCTCACTGCTCAAAATCGTATTACACCCAGAAAAAGCTACTGTTGCATAAAATGCCTCGCCATAGAGAACTTTCTGTCCTAAGCTTAACTTAAGATTGCAGAGTTTTAAGACGTTAAAGTGAGATGAAATAATAATAAGTTTACCTCACACCCTACCCTGCTTAAACATGGGCACAGCCATCAAGCACAAAAAATAACTGTCACTCTCTAAAATGTAAATGTTATTCACATTATTTTAAGAAAAAATTATATTATAACTTATAAATTATACCTGTATTATTTTTGCATCTTACCAGAAAGTACTGTTATTTGTTTCTTTCTTTAAATAATATGTAACGCAGTCTGCAGTGGTTAAGGAAGTGGACTTGAGCCCTTAACAGGGCTTCAGGTTCGATTCCACCAGCTACCAGGTTGCCACTGAGGTGCTCTGAACATAGCACCGTCCCGACCCACAAAACTTCTTGTGGGCTCACCACCCACAGGAAGGTTCACAAAATGGTGCAATGTGATTTGGGTGGCACCAGTGACCCAGCAACGGACAAGCAGAAGAAGATGAATGAATGAATATGTAATGCATATTATAATAACATATGTATAATAATAAAAAAAACATTGAGCTCACAGTTTCAATAACAATATATTTTAGAAACAGGCCAACAGCTTGCTGTGTTTACACTGCTGCTTATCTGTCTGTCTTTGAGGTGATGGTGGAGACTTCAGCAGCAGTACTGAGTTAATCAACTACTGTTCCCTGAGGCACAAAAGTAGAAAAAAACTTGAGGAGAGGAAAATGGTAAACATTGAGGTGCAGGAAGTGGGTGTAATTTCCTCAGGAAGCCATCACAGCCATTTCCTGTATGACTGATCAGATAAAGAGAAAAGTGACAAAAAGAAAGGAG
Organism: Paraplagusia blochii; assembly: GCA_016785265.1. NCBI lineage: Eukaryota > Metazoa > Chordata > Actinopteri > Pleuronectiformes > Cynoglossidae > Paraplagusia > Paraplagusia blochii. The sequence continues at coordinate 99,912 of JAFBJS010009962.1, read as the reverse complement.
GTGCTTTTGCACAATTAAGGATCATTCTTTGAAAAAACGATCTTATAAAAAGGTGCATATGAAGCAGGCACTCAGATTTGTATGGTGTACTTTTTTTTCCAAGTTTGAGAACACAAAGTACGTTTTTTTCACTGCACAGAAGTCAAAACATAGAATCAGTTATCAACAGATTTGGATTCCATCATTTTCACAGATGAGATGGTTTTACAAATTGTCCTACAGTAGACTTCCATCGAAGAATAAATCCATAATCCATTGCAGGGAAACAAAAAGGGAAGGTTGAAGAAAGTGTCCCAAAAAAGATGAACAAATATATACAACATATACAGCTAATAGAGAAACAACCCTTCTTTGTTTATATGTATTTAGTTTTATCTTGATCATGCAATTGGAAACTAAATGAGCATTACAGAAGAACTTATATAGAGTATAAAGAACTCATTGAATTAATTTAGCACAAAGCAGACGGTCAAAAACCCAACCCCCATACATAATCACAAGCTCAATAAACCATTCACACACTCACTGATTCAGACAGATGTACAAACATGCACACAGTGGCTAACATGAAAACACATACTGTATTTAAAGGCAATAAAACAGAAAAACCAGGTGAGGAAAGTTTTATCGGAGAGCCAAACACCCAATAGCTGAGTCGCTGTCCCGAGAACTAAGGCGAACTAAAATGCCATTGTGGCGCTCGTCTAGGTCCTATTCAGCCCCGGTGTGGAGGGCTGTGCGTGAGGAAATACAAACTCTGGAGCTAGGTAGAAACAAGGTAGGAAAAATCAATAAGATAAAACATTCAGAGTAGTAAGTAGTACAAACTACTTACTAGTAGTAGATAAAGGCAGACTGTGGGCAAAAAGGCGATAAACAATGGATAAAAACAACAGTAAATAAGTACATAACGGGACTAACGGTTAAAAATGTAGAATCTAAAATCAATTATAAGCCTACCTAAAAAGGTGGCAAAAAAAAAACAAGGTGCATAGAGTTGATAGAAAGGGTTGTCTTGGTTGTGATGAGAGAAAGGAGAAAGGAAGGAAGAGAAACTTGAGGAAAATTTAAAAGGCAGAGCTAAGTACAGCAGGACATGAACAAAGCAGTAACTGTGGAAAGAAAAGAAAAAAGTCAACTAATGGAAAGAGTGACAAACTTGGTGTTATGTAAGATGAAATTAAGCAGTTAAACTCTGTCTTAGTAAACGCTAAACCTTCATAAAGAAAACAACAGTCAAAAAGCAGTTGCAGAAGATAAGAAGGTTTTTTTCCTTGAGCCAAATCAACAGCTCCGTACTAGTGAAGAACTGATAAGAAACAAACCAAAACTACAGACATATGTGAGCAGCTATGTTTTGAAAAGCATTTAGTTTTTAAATGTATAGATTGAAATAGTTTGATTTAGGTTGGTCAGGATTTTTAATATAGATATAAAACCTTTTTTGAATTATTACATTTTTAGTTGTGGTGGAACATTTTCTAAAACATGACCATTCATAGTGCTGGAACATATTACCCTGACTACCCAACTGCCTCCATTAGTCCTATTGCCAGCTTTTGTTATAAAATGTGGTTTGACCAAAAACAAGACAGGACTTATCAACAGGACCTTGAAAGGAGCGAGGGGTTAGTGAATTAACAAATTAATTTCTTAAATGAATAAAAATACTTTTGAAATAACAAGATGGGGCCACTACACTAACAATGATCAATAATGATGCATGCACTTCCAAACATGGTATGAAGATATAAAGATTCTTATGTGCACACACCGCCCCCTGCCCAAATTCAAAGTTGGTTGTAATTCTGAATCGAATGATTTAATTCTGCGAGTCTGGAGTTTACATGCTTCAAAGGCTAAGAACATATGTTCAGGCTTTATTTGAACTTGAAGACTGATGTTTAAAAATGAACAGCAGCCTACTTTGAAATACGTGGATCGATCAATGTAACATGATGAGACATTAGGCATCAATACCAATACCAATGTGGTGAAACCCTTGTCCTTGCAGTCAACCAAACACTCTGTCAGAAAATCAGCCTGTTGTACGAGTGCACTGAGACAGCCCACACATTCATGACCAGCAGACAAGAGCCAATTATGTAATTTATTGACCATTACGTAAAGGCTAAAATAAGATTATAGCCACAGAGCCAGAAAATAAACAGGCCTTTTCATTATTTTACAAGCTCATACCTTTCATTTACTTTTTTACAAACTCAAAAGCTTTTTTTAATTTATTTTTTTCTGAAAACAAAAAGTATACTGTCCTGGTTTTAAATTTTAATTTTGTATCAATGTTTTATTTAGGTTTGTCCCTAATTTTAACATTTATTTATTAGGCTTTACAGAAGGATTTAGATCTTATCAATATCAAATATCAATATCAAAAAAGCATTTAAACAAATTAGAATTATTCCTTCTTTTATCTTTATCTGCATATTTGTTACTGGGTCACAACCGGTGCCACCCACATCCCAATGCTTCATACTGTGAGCCTTCCCTTTGGTTGTGAACCCACTGGAAGTTATGTGGATCGGGATGCTGCTATGCTCAGAGCACCTCAGCGGCAACCTTGCAGCTGGTGGATTTAAAAAAACTGAAGCCTGTGGACCCAAGTTCCCTTCCTTCCTTTGCTAGGCCACCATTGTCGCCCAAATTCGTTAAATTACTAATCTAATAACTAATAGACTAATGTTAAGGTTAGATTAGTTACTGTTATGTCATTAGCAGAACAAAGTTATTCTTAAATGTATGTCTTACAGTATCAATTTTTTACATTCTGCTAATACAAGCCGGCAGTTCATCTATGTCACAATAGAGTAGTGTGGATGTAAACACAATGGCAAGAGAAGAGAGAAATGTAACCGCATTAGATATGGTTGCAGTCATAACTGTAGCCATAACTGTAGTGGAAGTAGCAGTTTGTCTATTTATTAGTGGGGCTTAGCAGGGAACCCACTGTGCCCCCTCTGCCAAGGAACTGGATCACTGGAGCACATCCTGAGCTGCTGCCCAAAGGCACTGCCAGATATCGCTGGCGCCATGACCAGGTGCTGAAGGCCATTGCGGATGCCATCACAACAGGGATCTCCACTAGCAAACTCCAACAACTGACAAGGCAGTCGGGCTGGGGAGAAGCCGCCGCAGCAGCCCCTGAGTCAAGAAGGGGTGCTGCTGGCAACAGCTCGCGACTGGCAGCTGATAGTCAACCTAGGGAGACAGCTCAAGTTTGCAGAAAACATGAACACAACTGAGGCCAGACATTGTCCTGCCTTTGATCTTTGAAACATAGGGTATTTCGAGATCTCTTTTACACTTTAATCCATTGACATGCTGGCCTTCATGCCTGTAGTTTAAAGTAGGACAAGTCTTTGTATGACTTATGACCATAATGTAAGTAATTTGGTTAATACAAGGATCAAATGCAATTATGCTAAAAAAAAAAGCCAATTGTGGGGACTGGCCAATTGACCAATGCATCTCTAATAAGTAACACTTCCCATCGGTACAAACAAACAGAGTCACCTTTGTAAGTCTTTGTGAACTACAGGATGCAAGGCAGTTCGAAGCTTGAGACACTACATCCCATTAACATTTATGCTTTAAAATTACGCTGCAATCCACATAGCTCCACCCAAGCTCTTTCCTCTTTTTCTCTCTGCATGTCCCTATAAAGAGGTCACTGGCTTCATGGAAACATTTCATAGGCTGGGGCTAATCGACTGGCATGGATTGATCGTTCATAGTGAACCTCTAGCTCGGCTTAAGTGGTTCCATATGTGAGCCTCCACAGAACAGTATTTGGTAAAGACCAAACACAGAAACAGTGATTGGAACAAAACATTCATTCAAGAGAGAGAGAGAGAGAGAGAGAGAGAGAGAAAGAGAGAGAGAGAGAAAGAGAGAGAGAGAGAGAGAGAGAGAGTGTGTGTGTGTGTGTTTAATATGGGGGAAATGTTTGCATGTACGTGATCATTGGCTTTCACTGTTACAAGTATACCACGTAGAGGGAAAAAATCTTTTGTTGGTTGTTTCTGTATAACAATAGTCTGACAGTTTGAGTTCTCAAAACTTACTTGGCTAGAAATACCTTCTCTATTTAGCACAGTGTGAGTAATGGAGAATATGTGAGTCTGAATATGCCAGGTGTAATCTTTCTATTAGAGGTTTTGCACTTCACAAATGTTGTTATTTATGCATTTTACTTTACGATTATGTGATGTATTACAGGGCTTTGAACTGGTTGAAGGAACAAAAGAAAATGGCATTATGGTATTTTTGTCATTGTGCTTGGAACAGACTCAAAACCAGAAAGATCCTTTTTCTCTCATAAAGAACAGAAAAGCATATCTAAAATAATACTAACCAGTAAAAACAATAACTTGTTACAAATTTACTGATTTAATATGTTCTTTTAGAATCCTTTGTAGCCTAAAATCAAAGTCATGGGCTCCTTAAAAGTATATGGTAGCCTACAAAAACCTGGTGGGGTTCTCTTTCTGTGACATTTACTGACTGAATGGAGTGAGTTGGTGGAATATCCACTATATGGGAAGGACTGACTAACAACTACTCACACCTGAAAGGCAACAATAAGAAGTCAATATCGAAGTCTGTCAATATGTGAAATAGAACTTCAAGAAAGTACTACTTTATATTTGCCACTTCTGCTGTTTAGATGGGAAGACATTCTGAGAATCCCATGTGACAACATATCCAACCAAGGAATCTAGACTGATTCGAAAATTCTTATAAATTGTTGTTAAACCTTTCATGAAAACAAACCAGGTTAAGTACAGTATGTACATCCTGGTGTCCTTACATGAATAGGGACACCTACTATAGACGGCAAAAACAGGGATTGCAGGTGTCACTTTTCTAAACATATATTTAGGTTGAAAGAATTTCACCTTGGGGTGAGTAATGAAATGCTAATTTTATTTATTGGATAAAAATATTTCCAAATAGAAGTTATTACTAACAAGAATAGCCCTGTGAGAAAACAACTCTTATCTTCCCTCAAGGCTCAGTTTTGCTAAGGCATTGCCTCTGTGCAACTGCATATTAGAATAAGAGCAGCAGCTGTTTAGGGCCCTCTATGTGTCCTGGTCTGCAACTGGAAACTAATTAGACAAAGCAACAGACAATGGGTGATATTTGGAGTGACAATTTTCATGTACTGGTAATATTAGTAATATTTGGTAGTCAGCAAAATCTTAGCTGCTAATTTTGATGATCAGAGGCATAAAAAGAATTTACAGCAACAACTCTGTGTGTGACAAAGTTAGTAGTCTTGTTACGACATGAAGTCCTGAGAATTTCTTTCTTGAAATTTCCAATCGTAGATTGATTGTTTTAATTTATGAATTTTAAATTATGAATAATATTATGAATTTTCCTCTCTACTGATTAGAATTTAATTAAACCGTGAGAGTAGACTTGTTTGTCGTCAATCAGCTAATTATTAATTTCTTCTGTACATGTCTGTGATTCTGCATAAATGATTAGCCGTAGATAAGGCTCAAGTACTGAATCAGTTTACCATAAGTTAAAAAAACACAATTCCCCATTTGCACAACCAGGATACTACGCTACAATAAGTATTTTTAGCAAACAAATCCTAGTAAAAGTTTCCAAGAGTTTCATTTGTTATTTTACATTACAAACAAAGTCATTAAAAAAAATAAATCAAATGCTATTTCAAAATATTCTTTCATTATAAGGATGAATTTGCAGTTCTAATTTGCAATTCATTTAGTGCAACGTCAGTAATAGTTGTTTGTAAAGACTGGTGTTTACACAGCCAGACCGTACAGCCTCCTCTTATTCCAAACCCTGTGAAGTCTCATCTCTGTTTCCACTCAGACGCTCATGTACAGAAGAGACCATTCTCTGTTTTCTCTCGCACACACGCACGCTCACACACACACACACACACACACACACACACACACACACACACACACACACACACACACACACACACACACACACACACACACACACACACACACACACACACAGCAGTCATTTCTCTGACTCACACTTGGAAATGGAAGTAAGTCTTTCCACATTCAGTGGAACGAGCTCATACAGCTCACATACACACAGTATCTGAACAGTATGTCCTTGTTAAAGCCCTGATTTTACCAAGGACAGCTCTCGATACAGGTTATTTAACCTTGATTATCTGCTGATACCGCTATCAATCCAGGACCATCTTTGGGCCTCTTGCATCTTTGCCGACATCTTTTACTAAAGCAATTCAGCAATTGTGATTATTTTCTGTGTTGATAAGCAGTTGTCCTTAAAGAGTTTTTACAAGAGCTATATTTTTATGTATCCTTGCTTAAAAACACAGTACCTATCGTAAAACATTTAAATCAAACAACGGAATAAATAATGTCAACTTTTTGACCTACTTTCTAGCAGGTTGGCATTCAGAAAGAGTTAGGGAATGTTTAAGTTTTTTATTTTCCATTTTTATTCTCATATTTAAACAAAAGTCTCTTTAAAGCTCTACACGTCCTTATAGGTGTGGGTGTTATGGCTTATGGATGGATACATTGTGTGTTATTGATCGTAATTTTTTTCTGTTATTCAGACCAGAAAATTTAACTGATCTGCATTAACTATCTAACCCCTTTGGTAGTTTCTACTGATAAACACCAACTGGAACATAAGCGGAGTAAAGAAAAATAACATAATGTTAAGCAAACTGTTAAGAAAGTGACATGTGGTGAAGAACAAAACAATTCAGCCCAAAGTGTAAATTGAATTATCACAGTGCTTTGGAAAACAAGTATTCTATCTGTCATGCAGCCTATCAATTTTTTAATATAGTGAGGGTCATGTGGTAACTTGAGCCAAAGATAATGTTAGCTAAAGGGTGAATCTCACACCGAACAAGAAAACGCTCCACAACTGTGACAATAAAGAGTACTTAACCAAAAACCATACCCAGCACTGATAATGTACAACTGCAAACAATAATTTTATTTTACAAAGTTCAAACTTGGTTGTTTGAAAATCATGTTCCTTTTGCATGATGACGTATTTGGTTTTTTTTTACATTGTAAGCAGTTTCCTAGCTTAACCCCTAAGTGTCAGTAAAAGCATACACCGTAGTTGTAAAAACATGCGTATGGTGGAGTTGCAGTAAGGTCTACACATTTCATGACCAATTCATTTTAGACATGTCTGAAAGTGAACATGGACAAGTTTGAACTTTTTGTATGCAATGCATAGACACATCCTTTCTAATGAGAATTACATATGAAAATATATTGAAATTCTAAATTTATGAGAAATATTGTTGTCATTATATTTTGTCCAAACAAATGTAACCTTACCTCTAGACATTAAAATGAACAAGAAAATTGAAGAAAACAGCAGGGTGGTCTAACATTTTTTTCCCATGGCTGTATGGATATCTACAGTGCATCCAGAAAGTATTCACAGCGCTTCACTTTTTCCTCATTTTGTTATGTTACAGCTTTATTCCAAAATTGATTAAATTAACTTTTTTCCTAAAAAAAATAAAATAAAAAAATAAAAACAGTGGCCAGACGGAAGCCACTCCTGAGTAAAACGCACATGGCAGCCCGCCTGGAGTTTGCAAAAAGGCCCCCTAAGGACTCTCAGACAATGAGAAACAATATTCTCTGGTCTGATGAGACAAAGATTGAACTCTTTGGCGTGAATGTCAGACGATGTTCGGAGGAAACCAGGCATCACCAGGTCAATACCATCCCTACAGTTAAGCATGGTGGTGGCAGCATCATGCTGTGGGGATGTTTTTCCAGCGGCAGGAACTCGGAGAATAGTATGGATAGAGGGAAAGATGAATGCAGCAATGTATAAAGACATCCTGGATGAAAACCTGCTCCAGAATGCTCTTGACCTCTTGACCTTAGACTGCTTTGTGTTGTTGTCCTGCTGAAAAATAAAGTCTATCTTTCAGAAGGAAAACGACCCAAAGCTCACAGCCAAGATCACAAAGCGGTCTTCAGAACAACTCTGTGAATGTCCTTGAGTGGCCCAGCCAGAGGCAAGACTTGAATCCAATTGAGCATCTCTGGAGAGATCTGAAGATGGCTGTGCATCGACACTTCCCATCCAACTTGAAAGGTGCTGCAAAGAGGAATGGGCAAAACTGCACAAAGATAGTTGTGCCAAGCTTGTGGCATCATATTAAAAAAGACCTGAGGCTGTGATTGTTGCCAAAGGTTCATCAACAAAGTATTGAGTGAAGGCTGTGAATACTTATGTAAATGTGGTTTCTTATTTGTTGTTTTTTTAATACATTTGCACAACATTCCAAAAAAAACTTTTTTCACACTGTCATTATGAGGTGTTGTGTGTAGGAAAAAATTGAATTAAATCAATTTTGGAATAAAGCTGTAACATGACAAAACTAGAAAAAGTGAAGCGCTGTGAATACTTTCTGGATGCACTGTGGATATCCATACAGTCATGGGAAAAATGTAAGACCACCCTGCTGTGTTCTTCAATTTTCTTGTTCATTTTAATGTCTAGAGGTAAGGTTCCATTTGTTTGGACAAAATATAATGAAGTGAAGCGCTGTGAATACTTTCCGGATGCACTGTAAATTTACTGCCAATCTTGGGTAAGCCTCTACCCAAAGCCTTTATAGGAACAGTGGATAGTCCTGATTTGATGTCGGCCTGAAACAACAGAGTGATCTCAAAAGGGAGAGAGCAGTGCACAGAATAAATAGCCTGCATTCCTTTAAAAGGAAGAGAGGTTTGCTCTGAGCTCAGGACAAGTCAGCACTAGCAAAACCTTGGGAGAGAGACAGAGAGAGAGAGAAAGAGAGAGAGAGGGAGGAAGAGGGAGAGAAAGAGAGAGAGTGGGAGAGAGAGAGAGAGAGAGAGAGAAAGAGAGAGAGAGGGAGGGAGAGGGAGAAAGACAGATAGACAGAGAGAGTAAAAGAGAGTGGGGCAGCAGTTGGGTGATGGGCTGCCATACGAGGCAGAGAGAGGGTGAGGGGAGCAAAGGAGGGAGTCAGAAAAAAGGAAGAGAGAGTGAGAGATAACAAGTGCAATGTTCTCTAGCAGAGTGCAACAGGAAGTGGCAGAGCCTTTTTCACATGGGGCCTGCAAACGAATCAGACAATCACCAAAAACCTAAACAATGCACAACACACTCATAGTTATGTGCCAGATGTTTTAATGGCTTATCTTTACTAAAGAGGTAGATAAAGAAAGAACATTTTTACTTTTTGGATAACTAATGTATTCAAGACTAGCAATGTCAGTTGATCATTAAAAAAAAAATCTCCTAAAGATTCAGAAACTCAACTTGGGACAGTTCCATTGTATATAAAAAGAAACAATTTAGCATATTCAATTATTGTTTCTTCACAATGATGATGAATCATAATGATCATTTTCAAATTTTAACATTAAAATTTCATGGACATAACTTGGTGTGTGTCAGTATGATATCAGATATGATTTCCAATAATCTAAGGCCTCAGATTATGAACTCAACTTAAATGCTCATCAAGGAATAGATCACCCATATCCTAAAAGGTAAATGTTTGGTAAATACATGCTGCATACTACCAGATACCAAACACAAAACAACAATATGGAATAGCAGCAGGTGCAAGTAGTGGTATTGTAATATTTCAAACAAATAAAAAGTTTCTTCAAGAAGGAAGATGGTGAAAACACATGGTGTGGAAAGTTTTCAGAAGCACTGAAAAAGGGAGAAACTCAACCTCAAACTCAACCGACAGTGTAAAAATGTAGTGTTACTTTTGGCCTTGTCCTGTTTCACCGCACCTGGTACTTGGTACAAATATATATTTTTTTCTTAAATCTTCTTCTTATCATTATATTAACTTTGTTTTACATTGAAATGTGTTTGTCTTTAGGAGTTTCAGTTGTTTCAATTTTCCATAGGTGAATTTTACTGTATTACATTTTTTTTAATTACCTTGCATTTTAAAGATATTTTGTAATTTTTTTATATATATATTGATATTTTTTCATTCTGTTTTGTTTGACAACGTTGTGGCCGAGTGGTTAAGGAACTGGTCTCCAGTCTGGAGGGTTCAAGGTTTTAATCCACCAGTTTCCAAGTTACCACTGAGGTCTACTGAGCATGCAGTGTCCCAAACTACCTCTCCCAGGCACTCAAAGCAAAGTTAAATGCAGTGGTCACATTTCGTTGTGTGCAGTGGTGTGTAACACAATGTCATAATTAGATGAGTTAGTTTTTCTTCCCTCCTTCATTCATGATATTATCTACTAACTAACTCATACTACTAACATTAATCTATCCTATCTATCCACTAATGATCTATTAATCATATTCAGATTTTAAACATGCATCTATTGTAACTTTTGCATTTTATTGTATTTATTGTCTATATTTCTGATGACCAAGCAGCTAATGGAAGATGTGTATCTTTCATTGGCTTCTTTACTGATGAGAACACTTCCTATGTCAAAATATGTTAATAGGATCCTGACAAAATATTTACTGTTTTAGTTAGTTTCACACTTGTAAAATATAAAAGAAGTCATTAAAACTAAAGTGGCATAACAGCAGTCTTCAATTGTTATTACAATTGAGTCAGAAGGATTGTACAGGAGCAGTACCAGCTTTTCGCCAGCTGGGTAAGAAAAACCTATCTAATGAATCACTAAGCTAAACTTAACATTTTCTGTTTTTTTATGGCGACATCAGGGTTTCTTTATCGGATTTGTAATCAAAAGATCAAATTGCTGAACTGAGGTAAAGCCTAAATCTGCCCTGCCATCCCTACAGTCTTTAATTTCATCAATACAGAAACTGTAATGTAAAAATGAACTGGCTTTAATTTTTCACTTTTACTCAGTACTCAATACAGTCAATTTCAGTAAAATAGTAAATAAATACTTTCTATGTATTTCTCAGATTGGCAGACCTGATTGGTCGAAATTACTAAATCTGATAAGGAAAAACAGACAACAGAAGTAGACAACAAAACCATGTGAAATTCCAGTTCAAAGACAAATACGTTACGTCTGAGGGTGTGGCGTGTTATGGTGCTCAAGATTAATGTTCTTGTGTGTAATTATTTTGTAAAGAATAAGCTAACACCAAATATGTACAACAACAAAAAAAACTTGTTTTCTGTATGTAATTAAAATTTGAAAGCAATTTTAAAATCAAAATCAAATCGCTTTGTTAAAGTTAAAACATAGCTGTGAACCTGTTCTGTTCACGTGAACATTCTGTAAAATCAAAAACATTAGGCACAAAACGATACAGATGCCTCTCCACAAAGAATAACCAGAATGTAAAACAACTACTTCAAAAACACATGATTCGTACCAGAGTGCAGTTAGCTATCAAAACCACGGGCAATAATTGAGTACATTAATGACAGGCTACTGTGGATCCTGCTGGGACAACAACAGTATTAGAGAATTAGTGGTTTGTTAACTAAAAGTTAACGAAGCGACTGTGGAAGCTGGCGAATAACTGCTGTCTGTAGAGGTGTATTTGCAGCTGCAGAGGAGGTGAACTTAAGCCGGTGTCGTGTCGAGGTACGGGCCC
>JAFBJS010009962.1:0-79926 GCA_016785265.1 Paraplagusia blochii | reverse complement strand
CATGTGAAAGAAGGAAGAAGGGTAGGACCGGAGGATAAACTGAGTGGGGAGGGACCGACTGTGGGGGTAGTTGTGAAAGCTGCACACACTGAAGCCCACCAGGCTGTTTCTGTGTGGCACATTCAAGAACATACTCTGAAAGTGAACGCAGCCATGATGGATTATTATATGTACATCTAATGTCAGTATTGAATTTAAGTCTGTCAGACATATATTCACTTTCTGATGATCAATTCTCATCTTTTTGCATTATCTGATATGTTCTTATTGTCCAGACAATTAATTTCCAATTTAGATATAACAAATACTATATATGCAGTATATGACCCTGTAGAAAACTTCACAGCATAGTTGGCAAAACTCAGAGATTGCATTAGCATATTCTCGTACAGACATGGGGACTCGAGTCTGAGACTCTGACTTGAGTTGCACTTAAGTCGCACAAACAAAGACTTGACCTGAGACTTGCCGTGTAAGACTCGAGACTTGATGCAGACTTTGGTGTTATGACTTGCAAATCGTGAATAAAGTCCATAATCAAGAAATTATCTATTTTATTATTTAACTTATTTCACTGTTTCCCAGCACTATGGAAAAATCGCAGAAGTATTTTACTCCCTTATGGTTCGCTAAGGTTTATAACGCATGCGTGCTGCCTTAAGTTTAAGTTTCATATCACAGTGACCATGGCAGCGGTAAGTGAGACTGCGATTCCTTTGTCATTGCATTTGCTTATAAAGACTTTGCGGTGACATCCAGTAAGCCGACGGCTACTTGTAAGGAGTGTGGTGTTAAGATAAATGATGCTGGATCAACAACGTCAAACTTTCTCAGGCACCTCATAACACAGTACATACAGTACAGTTACATATTTTCAGTTTCCTTAATTTGTTAATTTCAGTTGGTCAAAGGACAAGACCACATATGCAAATCAGTTCGTGTGCATCCTGTAGTATTCACAAAAATACATTGTTCAAGCTTAAAGCTTTTGTGATGTTTCTGCACATTGCACGTGCACATTACATTGTTTTGATCAACTTTGATGGTATATAACAATAACATATTATAGGCCTATAGTACAGTACAGTACATACATTTAATCCAAAACAATACAGAAATGCAGTAATCTCAGCTCAGATAGCTTCTTAAATGAAAACTTTCAGCTATTTGAGACTTGAGACTTGACTTGGACTTGGAAAAAGTAACTTGAGAACATCTCTGTCTCGTTATCAAGGGAAGAAACAATAACATTTCTATCAGGTCACGTATATATATGCCAATATTGGGTCTATAATATCGGTCTGCCAGTTATTGGACATGAAAAAAATATTTTGATGTACGTACCCATCTGTCTTGGTGTAGAATGAATTTATATTCTTATTACTTAAAATAGAGGAACAATGACAATTATATTTTAAGCAAGTTGAAGTCAGTTTGAGAAAGTGAAATAGACAATTTGATTTCATTATTTTAGAATAGCTGAAGTGGTGAATGACTTTCTATTTCTATTACGATCACTGTAAAGGTCCAAGTTTGATTCCACCTTGTCACCAAGTTGCAGGATGGGTTACATTGTCAAAGGGGTGAGTGAGGGAGTAACTTTCAGTTTCTTGACGTCAAAATTACATATTAATGTTAAATTTTGGCCGTGTGAATTAAATGATTGATAAAAACTATATAAACTGCCTTGAATTCTGAATACCAATGAGCACATCCCGTTCATTGGTACACATCCATCACAATATCAATCTTTAGCAGCAGGTCAAGAGCAAGAAAATAAGCTTGTTTGGGTAGTGAAGCTTGTTACACTTAGTGGACGACTGCACTTAGCCTGGTAGCCTGTGGCAGCACCCTTACCAGTTTTGCATTGTAGTCCTTAACTAAAGGACTACAATGCAAAAAAAAATCCTCGCAAAAATCAGTATAGTCACGACTGTAAAGTGATTTTTTTTGTGAAATCCGTAGTAAGAGGACATCATAAACCGTAGACAGTAGACAAATGTTTTAGGTGTAGAATCTTAATATGGTTTTGTACTATTTTGAGAACTTTGCATTTTACTCCATAATTTCCTTTTTTGTATACATAGGCCAGCAGTGTTGGGCAAGTTACTTTAAAAAAGTAACTCATTACTTTACTAGTTACTGCTCTGAAAAAGTAACTAGTTACGTTACTAAATTATAAAAGTAATTAATAACTAGTAACTTAACTTTACTTTAAAAACACATTAAAAAAGTTCTTTAGCATCTTTATTGCAACCTCAACTTGCCACTTGCTGTCGTCTTGCTTATTGGTGTGTGCTGCTGCCGCGTTTGTGTGAGACTGTTTATTTCCCTTTAAGGCTAGAAGACCTGCCCAGGTCTCTTTCTGATTGGCTTAGCCTGAAATGTCAACCTATGTCAACCAATCATTGCTCCTTTTCAACGCATGGGTTCAGTTAGTGTGCACGGCCGTCTTTCACTCATGACTGATAGGCAGCAGACAGACTCCACTGCCAATCAGTCCCCTCTCCGTGGTCGGGATAAAGCGTCCATTTGGACCACAGATAGTAACGCGTAGTGAGCCCCTTTACACCACAGTAACAATAACGGCGTTACTGAATGGGAAAAACGTTATAATAACATTATTAGTTACCAAGAAAAGTAGTTTTGTTACGTAACGGTGTTACAAGTAACGTGTTAGTCCCAACACTGTAGGCCAGTACCTCCTAATAACATTGTGACAGCACACCTGCAGGGTTGCACAAGGCTGCACATTAGCCTGAACAACAGACAAGCCTCTAGTCCCAATTTCAAGTTCAGGCTGTCCCAAGTTCAGGCTGCACATTAGCCTGAACAAGCCTGACAAGCCTCTAGTCCAGTGGTTCTTAAGCTGGGTCCGATCGAACCCTAGGGATTTCGGTGAGTCGGTCTCAGGGGTTCGGTGGAGCCTCTACCGCGGAGATCAAGACACACCGACTAACGCTACTAAAGTAGGGTTTGGTGAATGTTGAAATGAAACTGGTGGGGTTCGGTAGCTCCAACAAGGTTAAGAACCACTGCTCTAGTCACTAGGTGACAGCATCTCCACACAGTGATTTGTACAGATTGTATTATGTGGAGCTATCAAGTGTGACATCACAAACTGAGTGAAATTGGGACTTTGTTATGAGACACACTTCCAGATCTTGTTAACTATAAAATATTTAATTAGTGGAAGAATACTAGCTGAAGGATCCATAGAAAAAAAATATGTACCAAAACACTGATAAAGTCATGTTTGCCCCATACCTAATGCATTACACTGATCCATCTTTTTTTTTGCTTTCTTGACTTGATTTACTTTTACATTTAAGGTTCATTTAAAGCTTTCCTACCTAAGTTTCATTTAAAGCTTTACTTTCTGTCGCTTCTACAGTACAATTCCAAAAACTCTATTCTACATGAATGCAGCATATCCTACATACATAACAAAACATAATAATCAAACTTCTTTTTGGTTATCTCTAAAGTCTGGTCTTTGGGATGCCTTGATTTTTGCAGACAGTTTGATGTTGACTTTATTTCCCCCTCTTGTCAGCTCACCTGAACTGAGGAAAGGGAATGTGTCCAGTCTTAGTTTATCTCCTTCGGGCCCTGGTGCTGTGGTACCACGATCAAAAAGTGATGTTCCTCTGCCAGACTCAGGCAAGCGGGGAAACAGGGACTGTATGGCCTGAGTGACAGGGAGAAAGATAAGAAAAAAGAAGACAAATTTAAGTACCAGTCTGTTATGGGGTTGTACAGAAGCAAAGTTGAAAACCTTTATCCCACAGATATACAATAAAGGTTTTAGTTATGATGTTCGATGTGCAGTTTACCTATTTTTTACTTTGTAATTAAAAATTTAAAAATATTTTTTAGGTTTCACTATGACATGTTTCCATGCTTTCAATGGTTGCATGGTTGTCTGGGCAGCAATGACCACTTGTCCAAAAGACACAGGCACAGCTCTTGTAAAGATGGCTGTTCAGGAAACTTTTGGAGACGACAGCCCACTGCCCTAGCATTACAAGGTAAAATTACACTTGTTTTTTATGTAAAACACATCAATACCAATGCAAATAAAAATTTGTAACAATGACCATTCAGCAAGCATCAGCAATTACCTGTATTACAGCATAATCATTACATTTTCAAAGTGATTATATTTTATTTCATTTTTGACTGAATAACTTCATGTCAAAAATCAATAAATGAAAACAATTTAATAGGTAAAGCCATATGACTAAAGTAAATTACTAAAGCTGGATTACTGTGCATTACATATTGTAGGTTAAATAAATATCAGTGAATAATAGGAAATTTAATAAAAAAAAAATAAATGCTGCATTCTGAGAACCTCAAAGAGTCAAATGGGGTTGAACTGGACAGCAGAATGGACAAATGACAAGCAGAGAGACACAGAGAGACTGGGGTCCAGGTTAAGTTAGAGGGATGCAAGGTACATGCATCCAGGATGTAGGACATCTGTTGATGTATAGAATTAAAGTAGGAGAAGACGGAGGAAATTTAGGAGAAAAGCAAATGGAAGGAATAAATCAGAGTAATCAAGGGAACCAAAGGGAGTTTCATTCTCTCTAAGACAGCCTGCAGATCAATAGTTTCTGTCACCCCGCAGCCTTACGTTTGAAAGGCACGACTGTACTACCAAGCTACAAGATCTGCGTTACTTAACCCACTGCATTAATGACCTACAACAGATCTGGTGTTATTCCCTTTCCGCCCAGTGCCTTTCATTTTCAATCGATGACGAATGGAAACAGCATCGGAGACAGGGATGAGCGGAGGATGGGGATAACGTCTTCTTTTCTTTTAAGGACAAGATAAAACCGTCCCCTCATTCAATGTCACCGTTTGAATCTGCCTCTCCTTATCGAGTCTTAAGGGTGACACAGATGCATGATAGATGTTTCTCTTTCATTGTACGTTTACAGCTGTGTTCACCTTTAAGTAGCAGAGAAGAGATGTTACTGCTGTTTATCTAACGTAAATGGGAAAAACAAAAATATACAGCTGTAAATACAACTGTAATGATCATCAATCGAAAAAAAATATTTAAAGAAAATGTTATATGACCCAGTAATTAACTTGCTTTTTATCTAAATGTTTTTGTAAAAGTTATTTCATGTATGTTTTGACACACATTATTTGGTCTATAAGAAGCAAATTTCTACTGTACTTGATCCTTTGCTTCTAGAGAGGTCCAACAGGAATAATAAATTGGGTCAATGACTGTATTCCAAAATAAAACTGTCCAATTTGGTTTAAAGATGGAAAATACAGGTGAATTCATGACACATTCATTCTATTGAAAAAAGCATATATATTTTTTAAATTCTGTGGAAATAAATTCAAATTCTTCTCCTTTTCCATCATACCTCTGGGGTGCAGTCTGGGGCTGCGGTGCCTCCACTGAAGTGGTTCTGGGCCAGGAAGAAGGGCGTGTTTGCCATGTCCAGGAGGGGATAATTGACTAACACTACCTTGCTGAAGTTGAACTTGTAGGTGAAACGTTTCCCTTTGGTTTTGTGTAATATCCGCTTGTTGTAATAATACCTACCAAACAGAGGAGTAAGAAGGAAGTGGAGAGGGATAAAGAGGAAAAATGAAAGAGAAGAAAGGAATTACTACAGTGCTCTCATTGAGGATTCTGTGTTTAATCCTGTACAAAAACAAATCAGTAAACAGCGCTGTGGGCAAGAGCTAGCTCTTCTTAGTTGATTTTTTTTCATTATTGTTATTCATACCACAACACCTCAAGTCAATTCATGGCTAACTGCCTTCATCCAAACAATATCTTTTGGGGTAATTTTTTTGTCTCTCTCTTTCACACACAAACACACACACACCTCCATTTTTCTTATAGTGTTTATGGACCTTCTTTAATAGGGAAGGATGAAGGCCAGACTGTTCAAATGCTTGATACTGGATCAAATGTGCTGGTTTTTTATCAGGACAAATTCAAGCCATTATTCTTAGGCACTTATTTTCCATATACACGCTGCACATTTTAGCACTGCTAATGCACAACTATCAACCGCGAGTATTCACTAAAGTGTGTTAATGCGCGTACCCTCAAGGTGTGTAATACACACCGTGTAATACTGTGTCAAACTTCACCTTGGGTTGCACGTAAGCTCTGAAAGCTTGCAAGCTTTTTTTTAACACACAACAAGGGAAAGACGGATGTAACAGATCTGAAAGCAGTTGCAGATGTCTTCAATGAAATTAGTATATATTTTAAATAGAAGCAATCGATGACACATTGTGGACTACAAAGCTAAGAGTTGATGCTGCCGAAAAGAAGGATAATGAATGAATGAATGAAATTATTTCAATGAAGTAGCAATAAATTAATCACATTTAATAAGGCCTCCACAATTTATCAATAAGGAGAACAGAAAAATCGATAGTAAGAAAGAAAGAACTGTGTTCTCTACTACATCGCAGTGTCATTTAACACAATTTCTCAATTTTGTGACTATTATGTGGTTCGAGCGAGTTCGGTCTTAATTGCTTTTTCTTGCATTGTGTTGTTTAATGGGGAAATGAGAAGTAAATAACACCTCCTGACCACCTTCTGATTGATCAGATGAACATCAAACCTATTTGATATCCTGGTTGCCCCTCGCAAGGCTATTGCACATTTGACAAGTGCACAACACAGAGCAGCATGGTAGCACAAAGGATAAGTGGACCAAACTTATGGGCAACGGACTTTTGAATGCGCTTTTCCTTGTTGAGTATTCACAACCGGTACATCTCCCACTTCCATCTTTTTTATGTTGCAGTTCTGGATACATTGGTCTGACCTATCATGTAGTGTAGTAGTTAGAGACCAGCAAAATTAATAACTTGGGATGGCTCCATACAACTTTTCCATGTCCAAAACTAATTGTGAGATAGCAACAAGGAGTGCAACATGGAATATCTACAGATACAGATAACATCTGATGTCTTTTGTTTCCCTTCTTTATTTGCAGTGTACCAATCCTGACCATTACTTTCTGCCATTTGTAATAATTACAGTAATAGTCTGCCCATAATTCTGTGTATAAGTATATACAATTGAATCACTATTGCCTTGTTGTTCATGGCAAAGCATATTTAATCCTTAATTATTCATTCTTGTTCCAGCTCCCTTTTTGTGACCCCGAAATCTTGCTGCTGTGCAAATCTGTGTTTCACTGTGATTTGTGAAATCAGTAAGCAAGTATCGATTCAAAAGGTATGTACCTCTTTAACAACAACAACCCCCTCACACACCTAAAAGATTTGAAATAATAAATAATAATAATAATAAATAAGGCCAAACAAATTGATTTAATCACTTGGTCTCTTCTGTTCTTCCCTGTGGGATAAAGCTACTGGGCAATAGGGGTGCAAGCTCCTCCTACCATCCTTACAAGGGACTCCATATGGTTTCGTTGTCAGTGATCAAGGAGTTTAGTTGTGTTTCTTGTGGGCTTGTATTAAGAGGTGTAACGTTTTTTTCAAGTCAAAAGAAGAAGAAGAACGTTTGCATTCCATAATTTACTGACTACAGTTGAGTCCCAACTGCCCCAACTTTCCCTGTGTGGTTGTCTGAATTAAGTATAGGAAAAGCTGAGAAGATCGAAAGACCACCTTCATTCAATGCATTGATAAACCTCTTACACTTGCAATACTAAAGCAGGAAAAGAACTCCAGTAAAAGACTTGTTTATTTAATAGAGCAGCTCAAAACAACCAGGCTTGTAAATGTACGACGCTTTTCAACCAACAGAATGCAATATTAAACAGGTCTCAATGGCAACAACCCCAGGTGTCTCCCAAAGGGCATGTCAAGCCGGCACCATGCCAATTTCCTGTACCACCCACAAAGGTGTCACTGTGTACAGTCTGCCAGGATGCCAGGTTGATTGGGAAACATGGGGGCCATCTGGTCCCAGGTGGAATGAGCTCAGTGCTCAGACAGGATTAAAAGCCTGATTTTGTGTTTGCATGAACAGAAGGGCGGATGCTGCAAAGTAAAAAATCTGTTCAATAGACTAATGCAGAGGTTACCAAAGTGTGGGGCACATTGCTAAGGGTGATGGTAGTTCACTTGCAGGCAGCATGGAGGGATGCATAGATGGAATTACTGCATGAAACGTAACACTGCATATTGTCCAATGCTATAAACGTCGAACCAAAAACTACCAAGAACTGATTGGTTGAAGGCAGTGTAAAACTGTATCTGATAATAATGCACCGTGCTGCTATAGTGGCCTGGTCCACTATACCAAAGACTGAAAAAAATTCTCAAATGTCTTAAATGTCAGTGTTTAAAATTATTTTCAAGAATGGTGTTTGCAGATCAGAGAGACCATTAGCCATGCTCCATAGTATAAAGAGAGCAGCTTAGCCTTATTATCAATGTGCACTCTGTCATCAGTGGAGCAGTGCACTAATCTGTATGTTTTAACTGTATCTGCATTCTGGGTGCAATCATGTGTGCGTGTTGTGCCTTCTGTGGCAACTGTGCTGTGGCACTTAATTGAGCAATTAAGTGAGGCTTATTAAGAAGGCTAATTGTGGCCTCAGCCAATTCATTATAATTAGCCTTTGACGACAGTCCCCATAACAAAGAGGCCAAAGGAAAGTGGCATGAGAAAGGAAGGGGAAAGCCATATTTGCATAAATAAACTGTGGGTGATTGGACCATTGAAACTCTTTTGAAGAGCCTTATAAGTAAAAGTAGAGCTATGTACATTCTCTACAGATTCGTGGTCTAATTTACTAAAATGTTATCTAGTTAAACTCTAGAAAAAACACTGGCTTTCTTAGTACTACAGCTTTTAAACAGACTACTATAAAGCCCATGGTAACAGTTTACCAAAGGGAAGAGACAAAACATGGGTATCACGTGAAAATGTCAAATAAAACTCTTGACTTGAATGTAGAGGTTGATAGTTAGCAGTAGGCCTCTCTTTCGTTAGATTGATAGACAATGGAGAGGGCAACATGTGACAATAAACAAAGTACTTTATGACTAAGAAACGCAGGACGAGGAGCAGTCAGCACAGTGAATCAACAAACAGAAATTTGGGAAAAAGTTAAGATGATGAAGAGAGAAGAATCAGTTGTACAGCTTGCACCTGGAGTGATGTCCCAAAATATAAAATACAAGGGTCTGAATAGGGACTCGTGTGGGTTGAAAGATGGTGGAAGTGTCTAAGTTGGATTTTATCTAGAAAACAATACAGCACAGAGAGACACTAAGGAGTAAGTAATAATAGCATGTGTCTATAATAAAGGCTGGGTTGAAAGTAGCAGAGTGAAGAAACTTGGATTTACCAGAAATAAAGGTATACATAGAGTAAGGTTAAGCAGTTTACTATTAGTTAAGGCTGAGATGTTTGGGATAATAAAAGACCATGGCCATTGGAGTGAGGATAGTGCTGTTTATGAAAAGCCTGATAAAAAAACATTGTCAAGGGGGATGTGGGGAAGTGAAATTGAGGTACAATAAAATATCAGCTGTGGTCAGTCCTGAAAAGGACACCAAAACAAAATGAGTGTAGCACAAGTTGAATGGTTTATCTGTGGTCACCTGTGACTAAGGGCTTCACTTTCTTTATTTACTTTCTTTCTCCTCACTACAAACACCCAAGAACTGTTGCATTACACATCCTTTGGTTTATTCCTAATGGGTGAACAGAATTGGCTTTGCTTAATGCCACACCAAGAATACACAGGGACCCTGTTTTAACTGAGAATTGTGTCACAATCACACCAGTATTGGCAAATAATCAAAGTTCTAATATCGTTATTGGATGTAAATAAAAAAAAGCTGTATTTTGCCATCCCCACTTATTAATTTAATTTTCTTTTAAATCTTCCTCAGAGTGGTTCAGAACGGACCTGTTGACACTCGTGGGCACCTCAGTGCCAACCTGGCAGTTGGTGGATGAGAACCTGAACCCTGGAGAACAGGTCCAAACTGCCAGGCCACGACTGTTGCCCAAAATAAAAATTTGAAATTTGAAAAGTTCACTTAATTTTTAGGGGTTTTTTTGCAGTTTTATACAGTACTTTTAAATTTGGATAAACAATATGGATGCCTAATATACTTGTAGTTCTTGATGGGTATTGTGTCTATACTGCACTGGTACAGCATGTGGACACTTTTGCCTTTAATCCACTGTAGTGGACAGAGGCCAATTATATTTGAATTTCAAAATGAAATGTGATTTTGTGTAACTTCTTTCAAATCAATTCATTGTCACGTTTCCCAGCAGCTGCTATTGTTGGTTGTGAGAGCAGTATGTGATCCATTCTAGAAGTACCGGTGTAATAAGCCATTCTCATTTCTAATGAGCAGATATGTGTATAAATCATACTTTTTTATAGTAATTCATAAATCGTTATCTTAATGTTAAAGACACATAATTAATAACCTTAAAAATGTTGTTCAGCAGACTATTTAGAAAATTTGACTTGTTTGGCCTGGGAATATGTTGGTGTACAAACTGATGTCCAACGGTAAGTAAGAACTTGATTTTGCTGTCATACCTCAGTGCCCTGCTAAGCTTATCATAGTTCATATGGGGTTTGCATTTCCTTATTCCCCATAGCCGTGCCACCTCGTCTGGGTCCTTGATAACAAACTCTCCATAGTCTCCCTGCCAGGCAATCACACCCTGGTATTCTTCCTTCTGCAGCAGCTCCAGGATGAAGTGCCAAAGCTGGATTTGCCTAGAACCGGGGCTTGACTCAGGCTTGTAGGCCCAATCTGGAAAGGCAAACCCTGTGGATAAAAAAAGAAGAAAAACAATGGAGGAGGAAGGTAAGGTTACATTTAAAATTGTGGTTGACTATACAGTTGCTCTTCATAAAGCAGGGTGTTTGTGTATTGCTCTTGTTGTTTCTGTTGTCTGAATGATAAATGAGTGATGGAGGTGAAGGATGGTGTGTTTAATATCGCAGCACATGCCTTGAGCAATGTTAGTCTGGGCTGATACCCTGTGGCTTTAACAGGGCAGCAGGATGACACCACACTGGAGGAGGTTCGATTGATGTGACCACTGTCTGAATTGCAAGGAAAAAATGGCTTTTACAGAAAGATATAGTGTTTAAATGTGGACGCAGTCTTACAAGTGCCAGCATCACTCAGGATTATGTATAAGCGTAAGCGTAAGCAGTGTAAGCCGTGTCTATCGACTTTCATGTGAGATTTGGATTTCCTGCAGTAAAGCAGATATGCATGTCTTTGGAAACCTTTGTTATTATATATATGTTTAAACATGGCTCGCAAACATATATGTTAAAAGCCAGTGTCATTTCGTGTGTCTAGTGGAGAATAAAAAAGTCTTTAATTGCATTACAATTTGAAATGGACTAAATGTTTTTGTTAAACCTTGGATGGAAAGACCTTCAGCACCGAAACATGAAGTTATGAAGGTGCAGGCAAAAACCATGGGCAGTGTGGGCTTGTCTAAAAGTGGCAGTGGACATACCCCAAAATATATAGAACACAAGAAAACAATTCAGGCTGTGGTGGATGCAAAAAATGGTTTAATAGGAACTGCAATAATGGGCCAATCATTTGACACCCCTCATCTGAAATAAAAGATTTCAACAATTAATATAAACATAAAATTGCCTTATAATGAGTTTCTGACATTATGATTTTGGTGTCTCTAGGGGCAACAAATGGATTTCATTTTGTTCCTTAAACTCACCTGGCGTCCAGAGTGCAGGCACCGGAGGGAGCAACAAATCACTGACACAGTTACAGTCCATGCCTCCACAACACCTACAACAAGAAGAGAGCAAAACCAATCAACACTCAAAATGTGTACTTATCGGACACATCTAGATAACACCCCCAATGTCCTTCGCATGTTATAGATATCCAGCCTTCAGGCTTAACAATTTGTCTTAGAAACAAAGAGTATTAGGAAAGGTTGCACAAATGTGCAGTGTAGGAGCAGGGACACATGTAACTTTAAGGACAACACGGTTTATAAAAGTGTACACATGCAATAGTAATATTAGTAGTGGCAGAGTAGTTTCTGTTGAATTACTTGTAAAAGTAGTTATAGGAATAGATGATTTTATTTTTACCTTATCAAGTGTTTTATTGCTGCCTTGAAAAATAACTCATTACAGAAAAAATATGCACCGGAGAACAATCTTAAGTTAAAGTAACTAAATAACTTTTTACACTAGGTAAATTCTAAAGAAATATTGATAGATGGTTTTACTTTTACTTAAGTAGATTTTGGGCAAATATTTTTACTTAATCAAATATTTCAGTACATCAATAACTGTGAAGGATTATCACAGCCCTTTGACTAGACTATGGTCACGATAAAGTAAAGACACAAGGACAAATTGAAGACAGCTATGTACATATTACTGGATCACTGTGCTGTAGTTTTAAACAGACTCCTCATCAGTACTATAATACCATAAATGATGATGTCAATCACGGGACTAAAATACTTGGAGCAATTACTCCTTTCTTTTCTCTTTCCTAGCAGGCATATCTTTCTGAAAAGAATCACTGAGATTGTTAGATAAAAAAATTCAAAAGTTTGGGATTGCTCTCATTACTAACTGTTGCTCTTATCAGCAACATTAAACATGTTTAACATGCTTCACCTCTGTTGTTTTTGGCTTCTGTTGCCGCCTAGTGGTTAAGGAATTGGAGGGCTCCAGGTTTAAATCCACCAACTGCCAAGTTACCACTGAGGTCCACTAAGGTGATGGTTTAAATAGTCTGAATTTCCTTGTGTGCAGTGGTGTGGATCACACACCCCGCCTTTCCTTTTCCACAGAACTAGCATCAGCAATCATATTTTTTTAATGTCACTGAATTGCCTTTTGTTTTGTTTCAATGTGCTGCATATAGCAACATTCAATGTACTCACTGTATTTTAGTAGAAAGGTTGAAATTGTAGTGTATAATGTATCAACTATATTGTAGATGTGTATTTGATTTGTTGTTAAATAGTAGCAGTTTCGGTAGCAAACTGTTGGCTTTCAGATAGTGTTTCCTGTTGTGGCACCCACTCATCTGGCATGCATTATTTCAAATGAACCCAAGTGGGACGATGTTAGACAAGATTCAATTGGCAGGTTCAATTTCCAATATTTTCAGGAATACCATGTACTGTCTTCCTGACACAAATGGACAAATTCTCTGCAGATTCTGTCCTCCAAATCAGCTACCTTATCCTCCAGAGTAGCATGCAGCACTGTGTACTTATCCACTGAGGCCATTACATTTATTTTGATACTGGATACTCTTGTATTGCCAAGATTTAATATGGAACATCCCTGATAATGCAATTTAGCTGCATTCACCTGCATTCTCAGTTAAACTACCAATTCATCCAGTATAACAGCCTTCCTTAATGGTCATGTGACTCAGGTGTCGACTTTCCTGATGAGTAATAAGACACAATTTTGCTTGGAAATCACAGTTTTGTTAAGGATTTTTTTTTTTTTTTATAAAGCTCAGATGTAGGATAAGCTCTGCTGCTTTAATGCTGCCTTCTACCCCCTGCCTTCATACTCTACCTCTATTTAATTATGCTCTGTGAATTTTGGATTTTCCCTCCAGCATTGATATGGAACGTGAATTATTGAGGTGTGTTTGTATAAATTATTATTGCTAACTTCAGGCACTTCTTGCTCTCTGTCCGACCCTCTCCATCTTTCCATGTCTTGCTCTCCTTTGCACTCACCATGCTTCAAGCCTTTGGACTGTGGTCCCTTTTGCTCTCTTCATCTTTCTTGTTTTTCAGCCTCTTTTTCTGTCTTCAAATACAGAGTTAGTAATAATTCTCACCTCACTCACATGCCCTCTATCCATGATTCTTGTTATTAATCTATTTTTCTTCATCTTTTTTCTGCCTTGTATCTTTCCCTAACTTGCCAGCCATGTTTCTATAATAAGCCCCCTGTTATTGTACAGTATGTTATGGCCCACTGTAGAAAGATGTGAATGGCTTAACCCTTATAAGGGGGCTGTTTTTTTTCCAAAGGGCAAAGTAAACTTTGTCAGCTAGATATATTTTGTTAAAACGTTCAGTTTTATATATATTTTTTACGTTATTTAGTTGAACCTTCACTACAGCATACACAAATAATGTTTTTTTTTATAACCCCTCATTTATTCCTACTGAATATATATGAATCGAAACCAACAACAAAGAAGCAATGTCTCTTGAAAGCTTGATTTTAGAGGTAATACAGGTGGAAACCATTGTTCTTTATACACACACACACACACACACACACACACACATATATATGTATGTATATATATAGCTACATATAATCTACATCTTCACTCTCAAAGGTTTTATTGAAATTTAGGCTACTGATTTACCCATGTCTTTAGCTGCAGGGAAATCAGTTTCAAAAATAAATACTACTTTCTTTCTCACAAAGTAATAATCCATATGTTCACTCATACCAAAGGCCTGTGGGTCAAGAACATCTGAGGCAATTTTAAAAATAGAGCACATTTAATAAAAACAAGGTTGAAGTGTTTCAGGAGAAAAAAAGAAGAAAAAAAATCAAACTGTTGACCCAAAACAAACAAAAATTAAACCCATAACCATTTGATGTTATTTAACGACAAAGTTGCGAAAAAGAACATGTCCCAAGGCTTAGGAGTAGCACAAGCAAAGGATGTTCTTTATCCTCTTCCAACTCAACAGTGCAACATAATCTCTTCATAATATTCCAGGATTTTATGACCCACAATGCACATCTCCAGTGAGTGATGATCTACACAGGTCAGCCTCTTCTGTATCTAAAAAGCCTCACCTTCACAGGTGAATCCTTCACTCTTCATTTCCACCATTCCCCCTCCCTCCCTCACTCCCCACTCTTCCCCTCTCTCACTCTAGCTCCTTTGCTGCTGTTCTGTGTGTTTTGCTTCGGCGCACTAATTTTCCGTTTGATTTCGGAGGTAATGCATTTTTTACAAATCAAAGAGGAAGCCAGACTGCCCTCTTCCTCCTCCTCCTCCTACTCTTTTCCCTCCTATCTTTTCCCCAGTCTCCCGTTCTGGCCCTCCAGGCCAGAGAGGAGATAAAGGAGCCCCCATCATTTCCTTGTTAGTTTTGATTTGGGCAGCGCAGGGCTTTCAAGTTTCCCCGATCACCCCCAGAAACATTATAACTAGCAGCCCAGGGAATACTCTTCCTCACACACACACATGAACGCAGACTGTCAGATACAGATGCTCACAGATGGTAATGGATTGTATTCACAGTGAATACAAGTCTGGACCAGCTATGGCATAAAAAGGTATAGAGAAGCTGCACACAGAATAAGATATGGCGCCCATAGATATTGACTGGATCAATACACACTCACTACCGAAGCCTGCTTCACTGAGTCAAGGAAAGAATGCACTGTTGTTTACAAACAATACAGGTGAAGAGATAGAGGGTAGAGATGTGTGAAGTAAAAAAAATAAAATCCCACTCCCAATGCTCTTTACTTCCTACTGTGGAAAAAGCAATCCAGACAAAGGCACGCTCCTTAACAAAAGGCCACCCATAAATCCTGGCATGAATGATGGATCACACTCTTCTAAATGACAAATTGAAGATACACACAGACTTTTTGTTGAGTTTAGGCCTCAGATAACTTTTGGCATGTAGAGTCAGGGGATAAATAATCTATTGCAAACTTCAGGCTGGTCATAAACTACGGGTTTACTGTGCTATGAAAAAGTAAGTGAAATTGTCCTGGCTTGTACTGTAGTCTGTATAGATGTTAATGACAATTTCTATCCCGTCAATTAGCTTGATACTGGAGGACAAACAAATAAATTGTTGGCCTATTAGAGAAAATTATATCCCAGTAGTTTTAAAGCTTCACTGATGCACTGAAATTCTTGGGAATGGTTTGAGCATAATAAAGAAGAAGATGAGGAGACTGGTGTACAAACATGTCCTACATTGCTCTCTCAAAATGAAGAGTTCCCAAAATACTGAAGGAATGTGGCATACGTCATTTCCAACTGATTTCTCTCTCTCTTCCTTACACTTTCTTTTTCAAGAGTTATTCATAAATGTTGTGTATTATTTTGAAAAGCCACATTTGTCATAGTGGAATTGTTATCATTCGTTCTCCTTCGCTTACTATAGTTATATAGCAAAATAACCAGATATGGCCCAAGGGCCAGATGTGGTTGGTTTGGCATTTCAGTACGGCCTACAAAAGTTCTAAAAATTCCATGATTAACTTCAATTATGATTATTTTCTACCTTTCCTTGCAATTCCAGCTGTTTTGTAATATACAGTGTAGAAAAGGCTACAAGGATTTTAGCATTTTAGCCTTTACTCATACATTTTATGTCATTTATCTTGCTACAAATGTGTAATTTATCTTCTCCTGACCCCGCCTCCACGTCAAATTCTCGCGACCCACGTTAACTGTAACCATTGCTATAGTGGCAAATGTCTCACTTTATCACGTGAAACTTGTTAGTCACTGGTGTTCATTGATGGGTTTTAGACTCCAAGTTATCATTGGAAAGGGCTAAGATATAACCTTGAGAAATGACACAGGAACAAATCATATACAACTGTCCATTTTCTGAAGTTGTCGCAATATAAATTCCTAATGGTAACAGGAAAACTGTGATCCGGATGTCCAACAAGTTGACGGGGAGGTGAGAAGAGACTGTGATTACATTAGGATGGCACGGGATGTCAGCTTAAAAAAAGGTAAAGAAGAAGAGCGAAAGGATTAGGAAAAAAAGTATCAATCGATAGGGTTAAATTATTCATCGTCATTAATTATCGATCGTTCTCCGCTGCCAGCTCGTTCGCCTCGCGCCAGAGTTGAAAGGAGGGAAAGCGCGCTTTATTAAAACCGGCCCGAGCCTCATTGTTTCATGTCCCGCGGCAAAGAAAAAGCTCGAGTTTGGCGCCAAACACACACACACAACATCACCTCCGCTTCATCTTTTCAGCCTCCCCACATCACCACCACCCTCCTCTCTCTCTCCATCTCTCTCTCCCCCGCCCCTCTCTCCCTCTTTCGGCTTTCTCTGTTTGACAAGCGGGAGCAGCTTTGGGGAGCCTCGCGCGGTGTTCACGGAGCGGTTGTTTCTTGCGTGGATCGATGAGGGATCAATGGCTCGCGCTGACTAATAGCCAGAGAGCGCTTTTGATCTCGCGGCTGAGAGATCAAAACCTGCGCGAGAGGGAAGAGGAATAGGAAAAAACTGCGCTGGCGAGCAGACATACACACACACACACAAATACAAATTTGACTCTCGCTAATCCTGTCTGCATTCCAAATAATCATAATATCAACCTATATTTCCCTTTATTTTAAATACTGCTGGCAACACTAACATCCTTTTTTTGCCCACGCACTAGGTCACTTTAAATTTAATTGTTCTACCAATAAGCAAGAACAGAGCTATTTAGGTGCAGGCCTTTGTTCTGGGTCAGGAGTGACCAATAAGTAGACTGGGATCGGCCAGTAATTCGGAATGGGATTGCTGGTCTATCATTTATTCATTCATCATTATTGAATTATCCAGTGCCACAAGGTTTGGTCAAGTGCAGTCGACACCACCCAAATCACACAGCTCCATACTGTGAGCCTTTCTGTGGGTGGTGAGCCCACTGAAAGTTATGTGGGTCGGGAATGTGCTACACTCACAGCACCTCAGTGGCAACATGGCAACTGGTGGAAACCTTAAGACTGAGCTCTGTTATTTTTTTTTTTTCTGAGACTCAAATAAAATAATACAAATCTAACATAAAACCTTTTCATATTGTACCATACAGCTACAAGCATTTATCTGGTGATTCAAAAAATCTGTATATTCAGAATTTTAGTGTAAATTTATATTTAACACTTAAAATTTTGATTTAGCTTGGTCTGATGAGTACCTCCCAAGTTAAATAAAGGTGTGAGCACACCTGTTCTATGGCCTGAGCATACTGTGCAACAGTGTTTATCTTTCAAAGGTGAATATGTTAACAAATTACTTAATTACATTAACACAATTTTACAAGCAAAGCTCCAACACACAAAGACTCGGCTAAGAGTGACACGTTCATTTTCCTCACATTTGACAATACTGATTGGATACAATTCTGGTCTGATATACTCATATCTTATGTCAGCAACAATATATCGTCACAATGTCACTCCAGAATTTTACTAAGACAATTAAATAGTATTTGCAAAATCCTCAAAAGTACCTGTCATATTTCACATGCTTCTCTAAAAACAAAGCAGCAAACAGATCAGATAAAAGCTTGAAGAAAATTTGAAATCAAGAGAGGTTTTGAGATAGACCAAGAATTTTTAAGTAACCAAGGGTTTAAACTGCACTTTTCAATAACTGGTTCAAAGCAGATCAGAACCACACCATTCAATAGAGATATTATAAAGATTTCAACAACCAATGCCCCAATAGACTCAAATAAATAATTGAGCAAAGATGATAGGAAAATAGTGTCAGGACAAGATGAAGGTTTTATTTTGTTATGCAGGGTAGAGACATCTTCACATGTCACAGGGTATAAAGAAAATAACATGTGGGGGTGGGTGTGACTACGGCATAGGTGTTCAAACCTGAAGGGCAGATATGAAAATTGATTACAAAGACAGCTATGATGAATTACGTTAACAGACTATTAACTTTGGTGTGATATCTATAAGCAGTTGCCATCTTAATTATCATCATCACCGCTTGGAAAACAATTAATAAAATAGAATGTTTCAGTATAAATGTATCATCTTACTAAGGTCCTTTGGCTTTTCTAAGGTAGCCTGGCTTCTGCTGACCATCAACTTTCCAACCTATGATGTACATTGCCACAACCTACTGTCTACTGTCTCCCCTTCCTGCTGTGTCTGGTTGTCAGTGTAATCACACTGACCTGTGTCTCTGTCTCACTCGTGTCACCCGGTGTCCTGAGTATAAACTGTAGACCAGGGATTCTTAACCTTTTTGGCACCGAGGCCCAATTTTTTCAGTGTTGAGTGACCTGGGGCCCTTAATAATTGCAGTTTAAAATTTTCACAGCCCTCTAGGGGGCGCTTGCGGCCCAACTTTGGGCCGGAGCCCAATGGTTCAGAATCCCTGCTGTAGACCACTCTTCCTCACTCAGTCTTGGCGGATCATTGTTTCAGGTTGGATGTGTAGATGTTAGTTGTTTCGGGTCAGGTGCTCTGTACTCCGTGCTCCATGCTCCATTGTTTTTTGATCAGGTATTGAAGTCTTGTTTTTAAGCCCATGCTTTTTGTCATGCCATGTCTTGGATCTGCCTGGTCTTTTTGCCATGATTTTTTTTCATTATTCTTGTTTTGTTAATAAAACCCTTATAATCTGGACCAAAGAGATCCACCAGTTCCTGCATTTGGGTCCTCGTTCTTTCCTGCCTTCCTGCCAACCACCAAAAACTTTGATAAAGCAAAACAATTATCTGAATTGCAAGACTTGCAAGTCATACCTGACAAGCCAAGTTGCCACATTAATGTCAACTTATTTGGGCCCATTTCTGATGCCTTAGTTTTCCAATATTGGCAGTAGAAATTCAATCATCTGCTTGCTGTCATTGATTTTTATTTTTTTATCAGGGCATTCTGTACAAAACATACCTATCAAGACCAGATAAATAAATATAGATATTTATATTTAAACAAATTGATAAGCACATCTCATTTGTAAATATGTCATCTGAAGTCTGCTGTAAGATTTAAATGAAACTGTTTTGCTTTTTTGCTTTTTTGAAATTTAAAATAATTTTCAATAGATGTACCAGGGTTAGCTGTTATTGGCAAAAAAAAGAGAATCCAGTTTTTTTTAATGGCATTCAGCCAATAACAATTAATATACTTAATTCTGGACTGATACAAACCAATATTCAGATTTAGTTATTTATTCTAATATGTTATTGTACAAATTCATTAATGACAAATCAGCTATATTAGAATAGTGTAAAACATATCAATCTTTGGAATGTCACTATTTCCATAAGATGGCACTGCCATATATATCGTTGGAAATGCAGTGTACCATGACCTTCCAAACACCTTCCAATGCCTACTTTGTTGGTGGGAAGGAAAAGTTTAACTAAGAAGGCATTTACACAACTACAGATCCTGGAGCTATAGTGGCAGTAAGGCTTTCCATTCAGGCATAAACAGAGTTGTGATGTTTAAAAACTTCAGCAGTATACGGTTGTGTTTGCAGTGATAAACAATACTTCGTTAATGGTTACCAATTATATTGATTGGTGCACAAAGAAACACACCACCATCATGCTTAGGATTGCCAGCTACCTTCTTGGCTCATTTCGTGACCCGCACTGTTTGAACCCCCTTTTATTCACTCATTTCCCTCATTCTACAAGCTATTTTTGATATTCATGTAAGTGCAGATTAAAAGTGTTTTTTGAGCTTGACTGAATGCATTTTTTGTTTGTAAACACACTTAATTAGGAGGAAGGAAGGACAGTGTACACAACTAAATGTGACCTCTGCATTTAACCCATCACAAGAGTGAACAGTGGGCAGCATTGAATGGTGGGGACTCTGCAATGCTCTGTGGACCTCAGTGGTAACCTGGCAGCTGCTTGGTTTAAACCTGGAACCCTCCAGACCCCAACCCAGTTCTTAAACCGCTAAGCCACTGCCCCCCAAATTTTGTTTTCAGGTGACACTTGTTCACCCTAATATTGCAGCACTACTGATAACAAAGGTACAGTATATGATAACAAAGTGGGAAATATGCCCCAGGAACAAGTTCTCTGATGATTAACCACATACTTCTATATCTCTAATAACTGTAATGTTTATGCAATAGTAATATTAATAATGATAAAAGTGTGGAAAAACAAAAAAATTCTACCATTTGATTGTCTACTTAACCCTCACAGCATAATCTGAACTCCCAAATAATTGACATCATAAAGTAATTTTCCATGTGATTATGCCACTGTTTTGGATGAGTTCCAACACCTGTTAGAACTTAAAAACAAAGTGAAATCTCAGGGTGACATTGATTTTAACATGTATTTTTAAATTATATCCAAACATCTTCATATTAATAGCAGCAAATGACATACTGCTATGTGATATACTGTAAAGAGAACTTGACAATAATTGTTATAAAATATAGGCAGAGGAACTGCCCCTGCTAGTCCATTGCCAGGTCACAGGGGCAGCTGGTACCACCCAAATTATCATATTGTAAGCCTTCTTGTGGGTGGTGACACATGAAATTATGTGGCAACCAATCTACTTCCTCAATCACTGGGCCACTGCTGTTGACTTTGCTGTTTCAAAACTGGGTAATTTAGTGATAAGAGGAAAAACTAGTGTTTTTAGAGCCAATCATCCAGAATAATAATTTTAAAAAAGCCAATTTTGCTTCTAAATGTTGTAAACTTAATCTGCTAATACAGTATTTTTCATTCAGATTTCAGAAATGATGTAAAGATTTAACCCAAACAATGCATAATCCATATACTGTAATGTAGTGCAGCGCAAGGATGATCAAGGACACTACAAGAGTTGCATTTACTCAGTGAAAGTGATGCAATCATAAATTATATTTGATTGGAATGAAAGAGCTATTGGAATTCACTCTCTTTTCTCAATTTTAATGAATCTTTCTCAGTAACAAAGTGTAACACAGTGTATCCCAGTTAAAAATCAGAACATATTTTCTGCAGTAACTTTTCATTTTAGAACGCTGTCACATCCCTTGTATCAAACAATGCCCTTGAAATTCAAAGAAATTGTTTATATGCTTTACAGAGCATCTGTCTTGGACAAGGCTTCAAGTTTGCTGGCTGAAATACAGGAAGAAACTACAGTATTTTGATGTATGCCAGAAAAGCTGTAGGGAAGAACAAGAAAATATGTATGAGGTAGAAAGACCATGTCTGTGTTAAAAGCCAGTCAATCTGTGTATAATTTCTAACAAACCTCCACCAATAGAAACTTCCACTATCTGACTCCACCTAGTCACCCTCTTATTGTGTCTCTCTTTCTCTCTCTCTTCCTCCCACTTTACCCCTCCTTCTTCTGGTCTCTTTGGTCTGTGAGTTACTCTCTCTATTGCTCTCACTTCCCAAATTAACCACTCAAGAAGTCACCACTGACTCAATCAATAGCTCATACATAAACTCTTGGTATAATCGCTCCCCCGCCTGTCTGTCTGCTCCCTCATCTCACCTACTCACCCCTCCTCACAACCACTGGGCTCTTCTTGTCGTACTTTGCTTAGATATTGTCCTTCCCTTTTTATCAGATATTCATTTTTAAAAGAAAAAAATTCCCAACCTGTGAGGAGCTTTATCACCTCACCAGAAACTCTATTACCTCATAGATTTTTTTTTTTTCATAAATGAATGGTCCGTCAAACTTTAAATCATAATTCTCTATTCTCTATTCTCTATTCTCTAATGTGCTATGCAGATTCACTATGTGTAAAACAACAGAAAACACTATCAGCCAACGCTAAAATACCACATTGCTTTGCTACCATCTATAAAAATGATGATATTTGTAGTTTTTTAAATATATATATATTATTTTTCTCTATATTAAAATAACATGCATTTGGATCATTTAGCTTAATGACTTCCAGAGAATTCATTATTGTGTTATGATTAATTACTTTTAGTTGTTGTATTTATTTAGAACATTTAAAAGTTTTCTTTCACATGTAAATCCATGAAAGATAAACACTAATTGCTTATTCCAAAAAAATAAAATAACGATGAGATTATGGTATAGCAATCTCACTGTATGTAAGAGCAGAACAAAAGTTATTTGTAAGTTTTATTTGTAAAAACCTCATTATGTAGAACTAAGATTCTTCAAGGTGCAAAATTTTGTTTCGCAAGCAGTGCAAAGGTTCAACATGTGTTCCAGACCAATCCAGTATATACAATATATATATATATGACAAACTTACACAAAACTACAGCTGACAATTTCATTGTGAAATTCTTAGTTGGTCAGGTTACTGAAAACATTTTTTGGACCACACAGCAGCACAGAACAGCAGCATTACATATTTCAACTTAAAATTAATATTGAAAAAGAGACACACTTGTTTTGTGATCAAATCTGTTAAAGACAAAGAGTAGTGTTTTTGTGTCTCAGCCTTTCTACAATTTTGAAAAATATAACAACTCACCCAGAGGTTAGACGTTGACTTATATTTAAGGTTTGTATTTTCCCACTTTATAGTTGTTAAAAATAAACATGTTGTTGAAAACACAGTTAGAATCATGTTGGAATCCAATTGTGTCTTAATCTTTATTTGCTACAAATAATAAATTAAATAACTGTACAAATTAGCAACACATTTTGGGTTTTATTAAATGTTCACCATGTTTTTAATTGTTCAACTTTGGTTTCGGGCTAACAATTCTAACAGACAACACTTTCTTTTCTAGACATAATTTTTACCAATGTCTTTTTTAGGGTGTGAAACCTGTCCAGGAATGAGAGGACACATCGAAGGACCCACTACAAAAAAGTGATCTATTTTCTTTCTTAAAAGAAATATATGAAACAATAGTTTAGGCCAGCGTTCTTTAACCAGACTATAAGATTTGGCGGATAAGTGCCCTAATATTTTGTAAGTGTAATAATCAACATGTATCAACTATGTGTGTGACTTAATAAGCATACATAGTTGATTGCCATATATCACATTAGTTTTTCAATTCAAAACTCGTTACCTCCAATTGCCAAAGCAGTTTTAAAGGCTCCATTGCCTAATAAGAACCACTACATTGTAGTCTGTAGCGATCCTAAAGTTTGTTTTGTGAATGCTTAATGTGAAAAGTGAACCTGAACTTATGTGCACGCTCAAACACAATATTCCTTGAGGGACTTGATATTTGTGCGGCTACTCTGCAAAATATATTATAGGATCACAGTAATTCTTTTAAGTGCAAGCACACTTTTGGTCCATGTTAGTGTGTGCAGCCAAAATGGGCCTAGTATTGCGTTATAGCAAAGACAAGGAGACATCAATATTGCATTATCTCATGTTTAACTCTGAGACACAGATAGCTGTTTTGGGGGCCTTAAAGATATTGTATTACCACAGGAGATACAGGCAGACATTCACTCACTCATGCCGAGAGGATGAGGACGAGGAGAAAGGGAAGGAGGGGGCAAAAGAGAATAACACAGAGAATTTTTAAATTATAAGGCCTCCACACACCCTCTGCTCTCTTTCTGTCTCCTCCTTTTTCTTCCTTCTCTTCTGCCGCTCTCTCCTCTCTCTTTGATTCATCTGTGTGGTTTGATCTCTGAGAGAGTGAGTTTTGTAAACACATTTTTCTCGATCATATAGCCATGGGCAAGGGGAGCGTGAGGCGGGGAAGAAGAAGGAGAGAGGGAAGAAGGGAGGGAGGGAGAACATAGATAAAGAGAGGGAGAGTGTATGTGTGTGTAAAAAGAGGGAGATTTAATGACTGTATGAGATGGACAGACGAATAGGATTGGGAGCGGGGGGAATGACTGCTGCATACAGAGAGCATACATAGATGCAGACAGACACATACACACACCTAACATACACACACACCCACACACACCAGGGTGCAGGGACTGATGGTTTTGGCACAAGCCAAGCCTCACTGGGTGACGAAATGTGAAGCAACAAGGAGAAATGGCGAGTTTTTCAGTTTTCCTCATCACGAAGAGAAGGTTGTTGCTCCTACACTGTCTTCTCTGATATGACACTTCCTGACTCTGAGTGAGGGAGCGTCACGCACACACAGAGATGTAGACAACGTTTTCAAAGTTGTTCTTCTAATCTTTACATTCTATTCACTCATAAGGTCCCTATTGATAAAAGGTATGAAAGTACTGTTGGTAAGATCTGTCTGTAAACAAAGTTAAAGGGGAAATGTGCCAGTTTGATAAGAAATTCAGTATAAACATTTCCTGCAATCACATTTACAAGTCCAGGTATACAAGAGACACTCAATCTAGAGTGTCCAAGCCTTCAGACCTTTGATTACAGTATAGTTTATGGCCATCAGACATACTTTTTGAAACTTTCATCAAAACTCCATTCATGCGTCTATTTCAATTCTATACATCCAAAAACACAGCCTCTGCTATGCGACACAGACTTAGGTCTCAAAGCAGACATATTCAAATAGCAGACCTATTCTATACAACTTAGAACTATCATCAAATATGGTTTGATGAACTACCGTTGATCCCACTTGTGACATGACTAGTTTTACACATACCCTGAGAAGAACACAAGATTAAGAGAATAAACAAGTTAAAACACAGATTGAGGGCAGTGCCATTACATATGAACTCACCACTATATACACAATGCAGGTGTATCAAAGTCAATTTCAGAGTAACATTCAGTGTTACATTTCCTCTTGAGTCGGTTGGAAACTGCAGACAGTATAGATGGGGCATGGGCAGACTACGACCATACTGTAGATGTGGCCAATTTGGCTTTTTAATCTGACCTGGTCAACTTGGCCAATTTATGCTACTAACTTGGCCAATTTATGCAAACATTTTTGGGGCAGTTGGTGGTCTAGTTGTTAAGGAAGCGGACTTGGGTCTGCAAGGCTGGTGGTTCAAATCCCCCTACTGCCAAATAACCGCTGAGGTGCCCTGAGCATGGTCCCCCCACACTGCTCACCAGGCACTGCACTCATTATAGTGATGGGTTAAATGCAGAGGCATAATTTCCTGAAGAATACTCCGGAGGGATTAATAGAGTTCTAAAAATAAAAACATTTATTGTATATCACACAATTTTTCCATCTCTCTGCTTCTGACCCAGCACACTCAAATTTTAGTACCTAGTCAAATTGTTTGCCCACAGCTGGTATAGACTTACCGTAAGAACTTTATCAAGTATTGGAAGTATATATTTGATATACAAATATATTACAATGCTCTAAGTATAAATAAAGATTTGTCGTTCTTTGCTCTGCTTGGCCGTACAAAATGACGGAGTTTGTGTTTGACATGGGGCATGACTTCAGGATTAAAGTCAGTGTTGTTCTGTTTGTCAGGATTAATTATTGACATAATCGTCCTCCACCCCTGTGTAAACCTACGACCACAGTATAACTCACTGTACAGGAAACATGTGGATAATTAGGACCTTGTTTTCAGGGCCCTGTGTTCATAAATACGGTAAGACCGAAGGCTAGGACAAAGCCACACAGATATGATGAGGATGCTCGCAGAGATGCATCTTGTTTGTGATGATGAACAGAGTAAACAGAGCCAAACCAGGTTAGAGTGCGAGCCAATAAACGGGTGAGCACAGACGGCGAACACGGCGCGCTGTGAAGCTGCTGTAATAACGGCGCAGCGTCTCATTCCCCGCATTTCTCTTCACTTTCTTCAAACACTTCTCACTTTGTCTGGCAACTGATAATCCATTTAGGTTCGATTGACTCCGGTAATGCCGCTGAGGTCGTCGCTCCTGCCGCGGCTCCTCTACGCTTGACGAGGCGCAGAGGAGCTGAACGCTTCTCCGCGTGAGTGAACAGCACCAGCCCCGCGACGGGGAAAGGAGACGGGGGAAGAAATAAAGGAGGAGGGCGGAATGTGGGGGACGATTTCCACTGTACACTGAAAAGTACGAGCCGCCACACTCAATAGCCGGCGTTCTTGTTAGTTACGTCGTTTTCCACCGTTGGACAGAAACAAAAGTAATCATTAGATTTATCTCAAATTACATAAAGTATATTTCATTTTTTTTGAGAAAATCGTAAACCGTCATTTTGACCAACATTGTCTTTGAAATTATAGTTTATTCCATAGCAATAATGAACTTTGTTTATAATATACATAATTATAACTACATTTATAGAATAATGATAATTACAATAATTATTAATAATATCGGACAGAGGCCATTACATTTGCTTTCACACTCGACATTTGTTTGTTTTCCCACATGAACCTTTCGTGTCGGTCGTTAAATAGATTATTTTCTTATCATTTCTTTTCCTTTTCTAAAACTTTTTTTTTTACAAAGAAAATAGCTCCAAGCGGTGAATTCGGCCGTCATAAGTGTGTGTGTACGTAGGTGTATGTGTGTGTGTGTGTTTAGCGTCGTGTACTGTTGCGTTTCCTCTTCTATTCCTTTTCTTTGTTTCTTTTTTTCTTTCCCTCTTTCTTTCTTCTCTCAGTCTTCGGTGCCCGGGGAATTGTTCTCAACGTCCACAAACACATTGCAAACAGCCGGCGGCCCCAGCAGCATCGATTTCTAATTAGACGCCAGGATAATCGTTTGAGAGAGATGAAAAAAGGGAGAGCAATAGCCGTACTCAGTAAATAAATATATAAACGAATTAGGGTTCAGATTAATTAAATGAATATGAGCATAAAAAAGAAGCAAAGAGGTGATCTTGGCGGGAAAAGCTTACAGAAATAAGGCAAAGGGTCTGAATCTGTCCTTATTTCCAGGGGGAAAAACATATCTACATTATTCTTAAAAAGTATATATATGTAGCTTTATTCAATTTTGTAAATTATTTTACAAATGGTGCCCAAAATATGCAACAGCTTCATTATAAAATTTTCCAAAGCTCAATTGCTAAAAACTACTATTGCTTTATCAAAAGAACTTGTTTGAGATAAAATGGTGAGAAGCACAGGCAGACAGAAAGTAGAAGAATAGTTCAGGAAAATAATTTCAATGTTGAATTATAGGAAATAATGCATAGTGGACCATGTAGGTTCTTAGCTTCTTAGCGTCTTACAAATGTTATACTTATTAAAAATACTTGGTATCATTGCAGTTTTGAGAGCTGGTAACCACTCTTAAGTAATGGACGGCCATGTTTATATTAAACACTGCAACAGCAGGGTTTTTTTTTGAGTGATGAAAAATCAATACCTGCATGAGTAGATTTTTACTATTCCAGCGTGTACTTTTATGTTCTTCCAAGGGTGTCCACACTTTTGGCTGTGGAGCTAATATTTCAGGGATAATATTCCAGAGTGATATGCCCTGACTGAGAATGTAAAATATATATATATATTTTTTAAATAAACTATAAATATGTTATATATGCTCAATATACATGTTAGGGTAATGATATATGAATAGAATAGAATAGAATAGAATAGAATAGAATAGAATAGAATAGTCCTTTATTTTCATTGCACCGTGGGGGGTACAACGAAATTGGGGAAGTTGTATGTAGTTGTAGGGCACAATTTTACTCAATTCTTACTGTATATGGTCATTATAATATACTAGAGCTATATTTATACACACACATGCACACACACACACATATATATACATAAATATATATATATCTTTATTGCTTATTACCTACCAGCACTACCCTCTATATCCGAGTCTAGGCAGCCCTGCCCTCCAACAACATCAAAATATAACACTGGGGTAAAAGGCTTAACTCCTCAGCCAGTTATAACTACCCTGTCATTTTTGCAGGACAAACTGCCAACAAACTGCCTTACTTGTATTTTTTCCAGTTACACATTTACAATGATACATTTCATAGCAGTTTCATTTTTTTTAAATGCAGGCTTGAATTAGATTGTGCTTGGAATCGCAAAACAGTAGAAGTTGTGCTTTTGATAGGTATTGAGCACATCTGATCATATTATAGAGAGTGAGACTTCAGACACTGATTAGCATTGGAAAAATGCTTAACCACAATTCATTTTAGTGATTCTGTCATTAAAGGCTAGAGTGTCATTTAGTATGCTAATTTCTTTTTAAAAGCAGTGTTTATTCGTATGCCTGCAAAAAGAATGTCTCACTAAAATGAAAATCAAATGAATTCAACAAGTTTGCTTGTCCCTCTGATTGCAACAAATCACACAGTATGTTGGTGCATTCCTGGAAGCATTTCAACACCTTCTGAAATTACAGGAAAAAACAAAATCTGCAGTTGGCTGATTCAATGTGAACCTTTATATCCAGGGATATAATTAGATATCCTATAGTAGACACTCTACTTACATCATCACTGCACCATGTGAATATCACGGCAGATGTAACTGATACAGAGCACACAGTAACAGTAGATTTTACCCTGCTGTTGACTTGTTTACTTTTAGTCCATAGAATATACCAGGTGCTTTCCACGGTATACCAATCTCGCTGACCCCTGCTCCATACCATAGGTGACAAACTCACAACCAAGTCCCAAAAATGTGCTTTTTTAAAAAAAGTCCCTGCTGCTAAGTTTCATTACTTTTTTAGTCATCTTCATCCCCTTTACATTGTCAGGTTGCAGGGGCAGCAGTCTTCACCACTGCTATCCAATCCATCACACGGCATGATACTGTGGGCCTTCCTGTGTGGGGGTGAGCCCACTGGAATTTATGTTGGTTGGGATGGTGCTGTGACCAGAGCACTGGGGCAGCAACCTAGCAGTTGGTTAATTTTTACCTGAAGCCCTTCTGACCCAAGTCCACTTCCTTAACCAAATAAAAAAAAACATAGGGCAATGTACTATATGTAGAACCTAAATGAGAAATGTGTAATTTGAAAAGCATCAATATGAAGTATATTTCATCATTATCTCATGTTTCGGCAACTGTAACTGTACTTACTGTTGCTAGAGTTACAACCGGTCATTCAAGGGAAACTGTATTGATGATGTGGCTCCATGGTGAATACAAGTTTGACAGCATTGATCTATAATGTCAAACTATATGCATGGATAAACATATTTTATATTTACAATGATTATATTTTCAATTTCCATGTGCAAATAATGTATGTAGCAACGGCCACTGTGCACATATTTTTAAAATAAATCACAACGATAGACTGTTACATACCAAAGAACCCAGGTATTCATAAAATATAAAGGCTAACTAATACGTTGGGTATAAGCTTGGTAGACCTGACTGCATCCACAGTTAAGGAGTCCTTAGAAAAAACACTTTTCTAATCCGCTGAATTCTTTGTGTCTAAAAACAAAGGCTGAACCTCCTGCTCTGCATTTTGTTAGTGAAACAAAAGCCTAATTTATATTAACAGTGTCCTTTCAAACATTTCCAATCCACCTAAGATTATCTGTTGCCAATTTTCTCTTATGAACTAAGGTGAAGAGAGGTGGCAACAGCAGGTGTCCAAATAAAATGAAAAAAAAAAAAAAAAAAAAAAAAAAAAAAGCTGCCCAAAAAACAAAAAAAAAAAAAAAAAAAAAAAAACAAAAAACAACAAAAACTGGTTTGGCAAATAGAATGGTGATATTTCATTGATTACTTTTTTGAGGAAAATGGCAAGCATCCCAGCCTTAGGTTAGCCGTACTCGCCAGTACAGTTTATCACTGGCTATATGTCAGCACTAAATACAGCAAGACAAAAAACTGTGCAATGGCTGTCTCCTTCACTTGCAATTTTTTTTTTAACGCAGCCATTATTCTTCCTATACAACAGTGTATGCGATCAATATTGTATGATGTCGAAAAATGTCGGCTACGCTGAATTTTAAACCTACCTGACCTTTTAGAGTGGCAGCCAGCCACAGCGGGTGACATCAATAATCGGAGGACAAAGTAACTACAGACTCCAAGTGTGTGATTAATAAGTGTCATACTTCAGGCACTATAATGAAACATCTGTAAGACTAAATGTCTACCTGAATATGATTCAACGCTGTCACCATATGAGTATTAGCTCACAATGGATTTGAATGACTTTAACTTTAACTCATCAGTGCAACACGATCTTCAATATGAAAAGCACGGCAGCTGTTCCATTGACTAGCCACTAGGGGGCTGCAAATGTGAACCTGTATGAAAACACAGATTTTTCAAGAACAGACAGAAGTATGTCATTTATCCTGGCTATAAAGTATGCTCATAATTTAAGTAGCAATAGAAAAACTCTGACTTTAGAATAACCTTTGCCTTCTGTTTAATTTGATTTTGATAACTGAAATAAAACCGTAAAAAACTCAAAAGTTGATATTTCGGAGATTTCAGGCATTTTATAGGGTTTTTTAAAAACTTTGCCTCCGTCCTCCATCTTTCCGTGACATGCTTGACTGTTGCCTTTCCTATTGATACCACGTGGAACCAAATACACACACACTGATATTCAATCTCATCTGTCTTTCAACGTTTCCTTCTTTCACAGTCTTTCATACACACACAACGCCAGGCAAACCGCGTGTGTTGTATGCGCGCTAGTGTGCGTGTGTGTGTAAGTGCGTGTCAAATCGACTCTCCACCTCAGTGCGCTGTAGACCCGCTGTGCCGGCGTATAATGCGCTGCATACAGTGAGTGCACGATGACGGATTACTGAATTAGACCAATAATGACAAGTGACACATGTGTTACCGCTCCCTAAGCCACTGCAGAGAGCAGGGGAGAGGTGTAAATAAAGAGTAGATATAGCAATGATGGCCTGGGACGGAGTGAGGCGGGGGAGAAAGAAGGGGAGGAGAGGAAGGGATGGAGGTGGACTGATTTTTGTATTTTATTCTATTTTTCCAGAAATAAATGGGTTTCAGCTTCATTCAGCTGTATCCTTTCAGCCCACCTGGATCTTTTCTTTCGTCTCTATATCCACGTGACACCCAGCAGTCCCGATGAAAACCAAGCAGATCAATACCAACTGGCCGTTAGGCTTGGTACGCCGGTTAACGAAACAGCCAATCAAGTGGCAGGAGATCTCCGTAAATATAGTTGTTTAAAATGAATATAAAACATAATATTGCGGGGGCTTAACCTACGAGCTATCCAACCAACGACTCTTCTGGTAAGCAACTTTCCCACGTCTCTAAGCTTCACTGTATGCCCCTGTCCTTTCACCATCCCTCAGCGTTTGTCGTCTGTTGCGTTAGTGTTAGTCAAAGCAAATCATCATGAGTCCTGGAGTAATGGCAGTGAGCAAATATTGTGCATACCACCAGACATTCTCTGTCTGTAACCACACACATTTAATATACATCTTATCGTAGCACAAATAGCTACTAAGCATCCTTTACAGGCACTGACTACTCCTGCCGACTAGATAAATGAGCGCTTTCATAGTAGGAGACTCAGACTACTTTCAAAGTGATCGTCAAAGTATTCAGAGTGCAGCTTCTGGTAGAGCTCCAGGGCTTACGCAAACATCAAATTTATCTACAGATAAAATAAATAGGAATAAAATAATAAAAAAAATAATAATAATAAAAATAATACAATATAATAATAAGCAATAATATAATATGACTTCTTGCTCTTTTATTCTTTCTCTCTCTCTCTCTCAATTGGGCTTTCGCCCCTGCTTGGTCCTTCTTTCCCCAGACCCACAAATTATATTGTGTAAGTATAATTTTTTTTTATATATTTAATATATAAGTACATTTTTACACCATGATTTGAGTTTTCCATGATTGTATATCAGGGGAACTTAGTTATATAGTCAATGCAACTAGTTAATGCAACTGAGGTAAAATTAGTTCAACTAACGCTGTGGAAAAGATTCCAAG
The DNA here is from genome assembly GCA_016785265.1 of Paraplagusia blochii. NCBI lineage: Eukaryota > Metazoa > Chordata > Actinopteri > Pleuronectiformes > Cynoglossidae > Paraplagusia > Paraplagusia blochii. Next base: position 47,433 of record JAFBJS010009962.1, on the reverse strand, counting down.
TCAGGACATTTACTGGTTTACTTAATTTATATCCAGTGACATCCCTTTACTTTTTCCATTTAAAGATATTCTAGCTATGTTTTTGTCAATCAGACTTTGATACTAACAGAATAAAGTATAAAAAATGTTGACTTTGAAAAGATTATATATCTTCTTTCTTCTTCTTCTCCTTTAGGCTTGTTCCATTTTCAGGGATTGCCATAGTGAGACAACTATTTCCATCTCACCCTGTCCTCTGTATCCCCAACTCTAACTCCAACCACCTCCATGTCCTCTATCACTGCATCCATAAATCTTCTCTTTGGCCTTCATCTTCGTCTCCTACCTGGTAGCTCCATCTCTAGCTTTCTTCTACCAAACCATAACCACTATCCCTACTCTGAACATGTCCACAATATCTTAAACTGGTTTATCTGGCTTTTTCTCCAAACCTTCCTGTCTGTGTTCTCCCCATAATCACCCTATTCCTGATCCATCCTTGTTACCCCTAATGAGAACCTCAGCATCTTTAACTCCTCCACCTCCTGCTCTGCTTCTTGTCTTCTACCTATTGCTAGTGTCTCTAAACCATACACCATGGCTGTTCTCACCACTGTCACAATCACTCCTGTGACCTTTCACCAATTGTTCCATCCTGCCTGTACTTGATTCTTCACCTCTCTTACACAGTCTACATTGCTCTGAACAGTTGATCCTAAGTACTCCTGCATCTTCACCTTCACCTCTGCTCCTCCACAGTTAAACTAAGCAAATGAAGTGGAAAGAATTTTTATAATTGAATTATGTCCGGTCTGCCAATGAGTGAGTGCCAATAAGTTTTTGAGAGGGGCACGTTGTGTAGTCAAAGGAAACTGCCTTTGAAAACTCTGAACTATAGCTTTGTATCAGACAGACACAGGAAACACTGGGGTAGACATTGAGAGGGCAGAAGCAGGAGTGTAGGCCTAAGCTATTAAACAACAGGGAAGCACAGAGGAAGGATGGCTGGAAGAAATATTGACAAAGCCTAGATATACACATAAGTCACCTGACATGACCCGTCTGCTCCCGGTTTTTTATAGAGCCGCTCTGTGCAGGCGGAACAGCGTGACAGGTCAGTTCCTTCAACAGAAAATATGGTCTCTTTCTATGCTGCCTGCTTTCCTTCTGCTATCACTCCTGTTTGCTGTCTATCCCACCTGATATCATTCTGTCACCTTTGCGCCAGGCTCTTTTTTCCATCATCCCCCTATTTCTTTCCTCCATGTTCTCGTCTTTTTATTAGCGCTCTCATTCTACCTGTCATGTTTCACTTGCCTGTTTCTATCTATCTTCCGCCACTCTCTTAATCCGCTCTCATTTGCTCTCTCCTTTGTCCCCCCAGCCCCTCAACATATTCCTCCTTCTGTCATATGGTGGATCTACGCACTTTCTCATTTCCACCTAGTCCTGCCTGAGATCCTTCATTTTCCCTGATCCATTTCCTTTATGTCCTATATTTCATTTATCTTCCTCTTCTTGTCAATTTTAGGAGGGGGGCATAGTTTGCTACATCCAGGATTCTTCACTTTAGACTTTTTCATCTGGTATTCAGGCAGTTTGTAACCCTGTCTCACTACTTCCCCTTTACACGTAACTGATGCATTTCACTAAATTCAAAACCTTTACAATTCCCATTTTATAATTATTAATAAACAACTATTATGTGTTGTTTAGTATCTTTACCATGATATTTATGCAACCCACCTTCATCTTCCTTATACTACTCAGTTTGATGTACAAGTCTACTCTCAAGATCCTTCATTTTATTTTATAGAGCTATACCTCAGTCAGACGGTCATCCTTTACTTTTAGACAGAGTATGTTGGACTCTTTTGATTCATGAATTTGTCCCTGACAATAAACCTTTCTGCCCAAGTTATACGTTTGTGGCCTCCATCAAAGAAGATGGTCTTTTATTCAAAAACTATATTCAGACTGGGGCAAACACATCAGGCAAAAAAAACCAAGTTGAATATACCTATGTCATTGTATAGCTATGCAGTCCTGGGATTCAACTTTTCAATACTACGATTACACAATGTATCCACCTTCATCTTATTTTTGGGAAAACATATTAGTGGTCTGTGATGCATCCCATCATGGCTTGACTTTTTCTCTTGGGGGTACAAAATTGCCCTCCCACTCACACATTTTCCTGCCTTCTCTTCTGTAACTAAGAAGTATATGTACGTACTCCTTTTCTACTGCAGCACTCCAAGACACAATTCTATGGATAGTCATTTTCCTCAACAGAGCTATTTTGTGACCTCAGTTAATAAGTGCTTTTTCAAATTTTCTCTTTTTTTATGCTGGCCCTTAGTTCTTGCAATGCAAAATGTTGGTTTACTATTGATTTCCAGTGACCAGAAGTGGCAAGTTATTAACAGCAGGATGACTTCAGATTACAATGTTATTGGCCTACTGTGTTTTGTAGATATGAATGTATCTACAGAGTCTTGGTCCATCACTCTAATGTACAGTGTTAATTGATTGAAGCTGTTCTGCTATTTTTTTGTGCTGTTTTCAGGAACATTTGGAACAGGAACAACCCTTATACTCTGTCCTAGCTCTGTCAAGTTTTCCCACGTCTTTACATGATTCTGATGTAATTGAACATAACTGACTTGGGTACACACAGTATGTAAAGAAAAAGACTTTTAACTTCTGGCAAAAATCACATAAAAACGGCTACGACTACGATCCGTTTCCGTACGATTCATAAAAAATATTAAACAATCGATCCAGTTTGATCCGAATCGGTTCAGTTTGACTAGTTTTATGAATCTTAATAAAAATTTGCAACTCTGCTTTAAACAACACTATACTGTTACCAGTTTTTTTAGTTTTAAAAATACTAGTTTTAATCTCTAGTCCCCTGGCCATGATGTAAAAAAGAAGAGCATGCAATACATATACAATAAAAATACATATGCAAACACTTTTTATACAATTAAGAATTTTTTTTCAGCCTCATCTGGCATTTCCTTTCAAATTGCATGAACATTTGTAATATTTAACTTGAATTTTTTTTTTTAACACAATTTGTCAATATGGCCATTAAAGGAGAGCTGTGAATCTAATATTAACCGAGGATATCTATACTGATTGACAATTTGTATTTTATCTCCATTAACAAGTATGTGGGGATTAGGTGACACTCTACTTAAAATACATACATGCCTACATGACACTTCTGTAACCAGATTGTCACACAGGACATTGTTTTGTAATATAACAAGCAATAGATTCCGTTATTGCCTTGGACTTTGCCGAGTTATTGCCGAACTGCGGTTAGAAAAACTTTTATATTTTATTCTGTCCGCTCTTCTGACTACTGGCTGTTCATGCCGTGCCAGGGTCACCGTCACCCAGTCAACAGTCCCACTCTGCCGTCTCTCTGGTTGACTGCTAAAGTTTTTGGACCTCCAGTGTATTCGATTGTTGCTCTACAAAGTCTGCAAATCGCGTTGTTTTTGTCTATCTTTCCATGCTTCTTGAATAAAAACAAATGATGTCCAAACCTTGAGAAACGCTTCAAGTTTCGTGTGTGTTTTCTGCCATGTTGCTAAGATCAGAGTAATACCCACTACCTGAACTCCAATCAAATCAACCCACGTCACAGTTCACACACCCAAAGAGACACAGCCTCCACAGACACGTGTGAATAGATGTATAGATGTGTCTATGGGCTTGCCACTGTAGTGGGCGGAAGCGGCCAATGTTGCAATTATGTCTAACGTAAATTTGTGGGTGGGGCCATGGAACAAGAAACCATCCACGGATGAAAATCTGAACCATCAGGCCAGGCCGTTTTAATGCATTTTCGATCGATCTGGGCTTTTTGGACTGGAACACTTGGATCCTGTTGATCACAGAACGAAAACTGTCCCAATATGATTATTCTGCACATCCCCTAATAATTACCCATAAACTTTAATCGGCCTATGCCGCCCCCTTTGTTTTGTTTTTTTTTTTTGAATAATGCAATTATGTGTAAAAAATGTTAATATTTTTGAAATATAATTTGAGAAACCTCCACAAACAGAAAGTGTATGTGGATTTTTTACTTTCAGAATTCTTTAAGTGGACCAAATTGAATCCCAAAGTGCGCTGCTACTGTTCCATGGGTATATTTGACACCTAATGGGTACTTCTTTCAGTCTATTGATCCATGGCAAAAAGCTAGCATCATATGAGAGCTGGAATTATTGAACAAGATAAACAATCCACTGTACCTTAATGGCTTAAGAATCTGCAGCAGTTACTGTTACATGGCATGGTGGGTCAACATGAGCCAAATACTTTTCACTATTTTGCTAGGTAGAGTTAAAAAAGTGCAGGCACAGCCGCACAGCCAGGGGGTCAAATTCTCAGTGGGTCAAAATTAAACACCGGGAAAAATATTTTTTAAAAGAAAATATGGTCATGTTTTACCTTCACTACAGATGTTAGGTTTGTTTTCAGATTGAAACAAACTTAACCTTTAAATATCTGTCAAAACCAAAAATGAATGTGCAATAATATCATAACAATGATATACTACGATGATAATACTACGAATCCCACTCCAAGTATTTTAAAGCCAGCCAATGGAACTAGCATTTGTCTATGGAATTTTGAGACACCAATCAGAAGTCTCATTTATTTACAGCCAATAACACCACTTCATCCCCAGAGGTTCAGTGTGTGGCATCACTACACTAGGCCACAGATGTTGTTTTAAAACTTAAAACAGATATTAAATAAACTTGCTCTAGTACAAAAACCTTCAGCCCACAGATCCATGTGATAGAACAGAAATGGCATCTGGAAGCAGCAATGGAGTGCATTTGGGTCTGACATTTACAACATAATAGAAGTATAAACCAGAGATACAAGCTAGTATCTTTCAATCAATCATACAATCATACAACTTGTTTGACAGAATCTGTGGCATGGAGTTGTGACATCACACAAGCCCCCTGTGAGAAGTCATATGATTGGCTGGAAAGGAATGAGACCTCTGATTGGCTGCTGAAGGAAGGAATGAAGGAAAGCAAACTCCTTGTTATTGTGACATTTTGATTCACACCACTGCACACAACGAAATGTGACCTCATGTAGGGCCCCATATAGAAAAAAATGCATTTGCGAAACTGGTGTGCTCTAGACGAGTATCACAAACAAAAAAAAATCACAACAAATGCAATGGGTTTAATACATTGAAATACATACATAAATACATTTGTGAATCATTGTTGGTGTATTTATTCTTTTTGAGTCTGTTCTTGCTCATAGGTCAGCTCTAATACATAGTTGATATAACCTCGAGGACTAAGGACCAGATTTGGCTTTCAGGCCTGAGTTTGACACCTGTGCTTAAGGCATACCAAGTGCCAACAGAATGTTCCAGAGGAAGAGCCAGGGGAGAGTATTTTCTAATCTTAAAGTGATTTTCCGATTGAGAAATGCTACATAAAACAAATGTATTTGCTCATTGTTCCGTTTGTTCATTCATTCATTTCTTTCTTCTTCCGCCCCGCAGCCACCCGCTGTATTTGTGTCTCTATCTCTCCCTCTCATCCGCAGGCTGAGCACAGACCTCCAAGTGTCGGAATCAATTAGGGCTGAGAGCCGTCGTGGCCACTCTTTCACGGAGGTAAATATTAAACTGCAGCAAGCAGCGAGAAGGAAGAGAGGGGGTAGAGGAGGGAGGGTGGGGGGCTCCGTCCCTAATCCACCGCATCGATCAGACTGGGATGAGGGTAATATATTATTTTGACAAGATACGATCCTCCGATGCGCACCACTATTCCCGCCGATCGATTTCTTTTTCTCTCTCTACCTCCCCCTTTCTCCCCTTCATCGAGTGGGACTGAGTTTGTGTGTGTGAGTGTGACATGAAGGTACGCGCATGTTGTTGTCACCGGAGTGTGGGGACGATATAGAAGTGTGTGGCGTGGAGAGATAAGGATGGTGTGTGTGTGTTTGTGCACACTTTGCAAAATAGCGCGTGCACATAGGCACCGATAGGTACAGATCATGCGGACGGACAAGAGCCAGAGCTGGGCTGACCTTTGGTGAAGTTACATGTACTGGACTCAATCCCCATCCCCGCCCCTATCAACACACACACAGAGACATACACACGCACATAGTCCTTCCTTTCAATCATACTGTGTCTAAATACCAAATTCCAGAACATTTTTTCCACCTGCCTCCTCACCAGTGTGGCCGTGTCCCCTGACTCATGTCAAACAGCATCCTGTCTCTCTGTCCTCCAGAAATGGAGTGTATCTTTACACCTGCTTGTCCCTTCATGTCTCAGGATGTCACAGCACAGGTAATTCCAGAAAATAAAGTTTTCACCTCATCTTACAGAACAAGCTATATTATTTTATTTTTTTTAAATTCCTATTTTAATGCAATATGCCAAGTCACCTTGTTGAAATTAAGTTCAAATTAAGTTATTTATATTAAATTAAGTTAATTCAGTCAGTTTCATCGCAACACATTAACACGTGAATATTTTTATGCATTTACGACAGATTTCTTGCCCCAACAAAGAAAATCTTTAGAGCTCTTCTGTGTGATCAAAAAACATCATACTTGATATTCTGAACCTGAAATTATTAACATACATAAATACAGGTAAAACAAAGAAGAGTCTAAAATGTTTAATCATTAGTGGTTTGTTACCATGTTTGACTTGAACATGAGTAGTCGCTTAACTTAGTCTTTATGAAAACTTTTAAACCAGTCATCCCTGTGTAATAGCAGATGAAAGGCTACTCCTCATTTTGCTAAACAGGCTTATTAGACTACATACTGTCAGTGGCAGTGCTTGAGGACAGGCAAAACTTGGAGCCCCAGCCACTATGTGGCCAAAAGAAAGTTTATTTTGTTGCATAGAGAGAATCTAGCATTGCCCCTGCTTGGTAAGCAGCCACAGATATTTATCTGCTGCTATTAGTATGTTAACAGGGCAGTAATGGGAGGGGTCCTGGTTTAGATTGCACGGGGGTCCACTGAGCATGGTACCGTCCCCACTCACTGCTCCTGTGGTGCTCAAATCTACCCACTGTTCGCTTTGGCGATGGGTTAAATGCAGTTGTCACATTTCTTTGTGTGCAATTGAGTGGATCAAAATGAGGTGGAGATGCTTTCCCTTTTTCTAGATAGGGGTTGAAACAGCATTACATACAGGTCTGGTACATGTATTATGAGGAACAAAGTTAATTGCAAAGTTTTCTTGCCCTATGTTCACGTAATAGGGACGTAGTTGTATTGCAACCCTGAAGACTTGTACCTATGATTGGTGCAATGATTGCATTTCAATACAGTGTGTCTACCTGTGCTGATGATGTTAATACAAGGCCCCATGTTATTTACTATATACAATGCAACATCATTAAAGACACTTGACCAACTCTCAATTAAGGGATATGAATGTTTGTCTGAATTTAATTTGCATGCCCAAGAACTGATAAAAATGGACTTTGTTGAAGATATGATAAACCAAAGTACCATTGTGTGTATGTATTATTACTCTACCATCCACAGCGGCACATCACATAAAGTCGTCTTGCCCTCATACAAACTGGACATAGACATAATAAAGCAAATGGCTTCATTGATTAATTGATTACAGTTAAACTACCAAATCTTTATAATTTATCAATCATTATTTAAATTGAGTTTTTAATCAATAACAGTATGTCATGACCATTGACCGCATATTTTGTCCACAATATCAGCCCTGCAAAATTCCCAGTAGCATTGGACAATTAAAGAAGCAATGATACCGTAACGATATGAGGAATTTGATAAAACTGTAGAAAATGCCCAACAGCTGCCACTAATGCCCTTAGTCAACTTACTGAAACCTGACCTAAACAAAATTGGCACACAGTATCAGCCGGTACACTAATGGAAATACACACACAAATAAATAATAATCATTCACTCATCCTCTTTTGCTTATCCGTTTGCATGTAACAGGTAACAGAATATACTGCTCCACACTGTGAGCCTCCCTCTGGGTGGTGAGCCTACTAGAAGTTATAAAGCACAAATTACTAAAAAAGGAACAGCAGTGTTTTTAACTAAAGATCACAGGCTGACCCTGACTCCCGCCAATATGGTTCCTCTTGGAATCTAACCCATTAAGGAACCCATTATATGAAAAAGTTTCTTTACATCCTAATAGAAAAACCCAAATAATACTTCAGAGTCCAGAATGTGTCCATTTTCCAGAGTGTAGGGCTTGAACTAGGCTTATAGCTGGCCTCTGGTACTAGTGTATAAAGGATTGATGTTGAACTTTAGATCAGTGTTTCTGAAACTTTGTTGAGACCCAGAATTTGCCAAGAGGAAAAAAGTCCCAATCCACAACCCAAGTCAATATACATTATTAATATTTACCATAAATCAATATCAATGAAGATATATTATTTTTGACTGTGAGTTATCTGAACAGTTAGTATTACTATGGTTTGTAAAAAAAAAACAATAAAAAACAGTTTTTGAAACAGTACAAATGACCACACCTACCTTCATGTGATTATGTTTTTTTTTGATTCATTGAAATATAAACCATGTTTATATCATGTCCTTTTTTGGTTGACAATACTGCACTGACCAAGATGTTTTGTATTTCTGAAATGCTTCAACACATAGAATTCTGTTGGTCAATGACAAATTAATTGACCTACATTTTCCTGTTACCTAATAAATAAATATCCATCCATCCATCTTTGTCTGCTTGTGCTTTACAAAGTTGCTGGGGCAGCAGTATCTACAACTGCCACCCAAATCATACTGCATCGTACCGGCTCTTCATGAAACTTGCTCCAGGTGGAGTCCACTGGAACGACCCAAATCACCCGTATTGGGATTTAATCTTGCCCAGGAGGTGAACCCTAAGGGTCCACACCAAAGACAATGACTCTGACACAAAGCGCCACACAGTTCCTTTTCTTAAAATAGACAGAACAATTTTTCAAACAATAGATTAAATACTGCACTAGTCTTGGCTTGGGCACCTCTCAAGCAGCTTTTAAACTATTTAAGCTATTTTGGCCAGAAATGTATAAATCTTAGTTGTGTGCATGTACATATTCGACTGCCGACACAAAAACACTGATCACTGACCACAGCACAGACCCATGCCAATGTCCAGTTCCCTTCTGGCTTCACATTCAAATAGTTTATATGGATAAGTCACTTCTATCGTGTCCCACTGTGTGCCTCAGTAAATTCACACACCATGTGCACCCATTCACTTTCCAATCTACGTCCAAACAAGTCTGCCTGCACCTGCTAGTCTCTCCAGCAGCTCAGTATTCTCACTCACTCTCATTCTTACTCCTCATCTCCCACCTTGTTTCTGTGCTTCGGCACAGCGCAACTTAGTTTCCCCCATTTCTTTTTGTCAGATCTTGCTTTTATTGTGCCATTTTCTGCCACTTTGGTCTGCGAAAGAGTGGCCATAATGTGATCCCCCACTCCATTCCCTGCTGTGAAGGAGAGTAGCTTGGCCTGTGTGTTGGCTTGGCGAGAAGGGGGAAAGATGGGGTCAAGGTGAGCTCTAATACACTATTGATCTGCCCCAATTGAAAACCTGATGGAAATTTTACCCCCCTTCCCTCTGTTTCTTCTTCGAGTTCTCCTGCACCCATCTCTGTTTTTCTCCCCCGTCTCTCATCGACCCCTTTTCAATCTCTCTCACCCTTTCTCTCTCCCCTCCACTCTCTTCTCTTATATATTTTTTTCCTGTGTGTATCTTCCCTGGTGTGTTGAGTCTTCCTCTTTTTCAGTGTCTCTCCTTGTTCTGCTCTGTTGTCTCTCCCTGCTGAATGTCTCTCTCAAACACTGACCACTCCAGACAAATCCCATTTCAGATTTTGCCCCTTTTTTAAAAATATATATATCCTATTTAAAAAGGATATGTCTTAAGGTTATTCCAAAAGTTGCAATGTGGTTTACCCTTCTCGTCACAGTTTTCATCATGTTTCCTGTTGACCTAAGACTTAAAGGTGGAAGGTGTTTAGAAGACTGCAGAATCTCTTGGTTACCATAGTCATGTCTACAATATATATATATATATATATATACTGGACCCCATAATTAATATATATATATATATATATATTTTTTTTTTTTATTATTTTCATTTTATTCATTTTTTCATTCTTCAGTCAAGGGCCAGACACTTGCAGACATTTTTGCTAATTCTAAGTTACCACAGACGAGTCTTGCTGCAGCTGAACAGTGTGAACTGTCAGTCACACAAATCCCTTTCACGCAGCATTGGTCCAAACCACATTTTAAAACAGCTGAGACCATTCAAACATGGATAAATTAGTTTGTAACCTTAAAAGCCAGTTCCTGACTGGCAAGTACCTTGCCCAATCTTCTGTGTAGAAAAAGGGAAAAAAAAAAAAAAAAAAAGGAACACTTTACAGTTTTTAAACACTATTTGTTAACCTCATCTCGAAATTGACTTCACTTATTAATGACTTAATGTAGCTAGACTTGACCTGCACCCATAACTCAAATGTGTGTTTTTTTCAATCATATTTTAATTAGACTGGCAATGTTGCATTATATTTTGCATAGTATTGTTCCCATATATGTATAAGAGCAGCTTTTTGTATATAATAAGAATTTATGGCAGACTACATGTTATTAAATGAAAACAGGGTTGAACTCATTTTTCTCCTCCTCTCTTCTTTTTTGGGCTTCCCCCCCAAACCTTTTTGGTGACTTATTCCCTCTGCTTCTACTTCAAATCGCTTTTAAAGTACCCCCATCCTCCTCTCTGAGTGTGCATCAGATGGTCCATTTCTCTCTAACCCAATGCATATTGATCCCTATGGCAGCAGCATGCAGGGTGAGAGCTACAAGGACCGTGGCTGCAGTCTATTAAACGCCACAAACGCTTTAGACGCGGGACCTGAGACACGCCTCCCCTCTGGCAGAGCCCTGTCAATAGCTGCTCCCTCCTGTCAACAGCAGCCAAATGGCCTCTTAGTCTGGGGCTTGTGATTGGGCTACAGATTGGTTGAGAGTGCTAAAGATGTGCCAAAGGAAAAGAAATTGGGAAAAAGTGAAACTCAAGTGGAATAAAATATGGAGGGGTATATGGAGGGGTCTCCCGCAATGACCATCTGCTACATTCATTAATGGATAAACTGGTGTGTGAGTCAATGACATTATGTTAAACTATTTTTCATTCACCTGCTCAGGATTGTTCCACAGCAAAAATCTATGGTTGGCTTTTCAATATGCTTAATTTTCTGGCTTAACAGGTTTCATAATAACACTTGCTGTTTAGTAATGTGGAGTGGCAATTACAGATGCAGCTGAGTGTGTTGTGTTCCACTTAAGCACATCAGACAACAGACTGAAAAGGCGCGAACTGTGGAGATGTCAGCAATATAAGTAAAAGTTTATTTTAACAGAGACCTATTACTTTCCCACTTAACAAGACAGAGCCACAACCTTTGGCTGCTATTGATGTACAGCTTGTAAAAGGGAGATAAATGCATAGAGTGTGTATGTGTGTGTTTGGCCTCTGATTTATGTACTCTTGTTTACAATACCACTGGCCAGTTCTATCATGATCACTTCTTATACCTTTACAGGTGAATGTTTGAGCGTGTGAAATGACCCCCGTTTTGACTACCTCAACTTGTGATACACATCTGGGAATGGAAAACAGTGCTCATTGATGAGAACTCTGGAGTAAAAAAAGATGAATAATGTATAATAGAACTTTTTTGCAGTTTTTGGTATGGTTTGTCTTTCTCTTGGATTATCTGCAGGAATCTTAATGACATACACATTAACACTGGTTTATACTATAAAACACTTGCTTTTTAGTAAGTGTTAGTGTTTAAGCTGTACCTAATACTATTAGGCTGAATTAAACAGAAGAGAATGTATAAAAAAATAGTGAAAAATATTTGATAGGGCTTCCAGTGCTCACCACCTGAAGGAGGAGTTGGTTTAGTACAATGTGATGAGGATGGATGGATGGATTTGTGATGGGAATGAAATGCACTCTAAAGCCAAGGAAAGTAGGTTATTCAATTATTTGGTCCAGACTCCAGTCATATAAATTTACTTTTTTCATTAAACGTTATTCTGATAAGACCTGTGCGTCCCTGTTATCGCCTACTTTGGTTGGACATTTTATTTACTTCTTTATGTGTGTTGATAGTCTGCGGTTCCCACCCGCTTCCATTTGGATATATATTTATTTTCTTATTTTATCTAGCTGGATGAGTCGGTTACCTTGATAAGGGCTCTTTTTTTTCTTTTCTTTTCTTTTCTTTGCTGAGACACTGGATGTTTCTTGTTTTGTTTTGAGTTTTACAGGTTTCTTGTATATTATATACTGTGTGATCTTTATATGTATAATTCTATATAAAGAATGTAAAAAAAAGTTATTCTGATAATGTTTCAAAACAGTAGGTAATTCAGACTCTTACAACTATTGACAGCACAGAATTATGGTGATGATAATGACAGGTGATACTGGCAGACCAGTCCTTGAAAAGGTCCAGTGCAAAAAAGGTTAGAAACTGCTGATCTTAAACACATCCAAGAACCAGAAAGGATCTTGTTGGAGACACACTTCTACTCACACAGTTCATTGTGGATTCTGTTGACACAGCCTGAATGATTAAAAAAAATACAAATTTTCACTTCGAATGCTTAAGATTAGGGTTTTTTTCTCCTATGATTGGCCTTGTGACTGGAGACCTGTCCACCATGTAACACATTTCTGCCCCCAGCTGCTCATAGCATCTGAATATGCACTGCACTTCATAGTAAATAATGCAAAAAAAAGAACAGGGATATCTTGCATTCTCATCTCACCATTAATTCAAAGACACAACCCAAGAACAGGGAGAAGTGGTGGCTTCAAATTCAAATCCACCAACTGCCAGGTTGCCACTGAGGTGCTCCCTGTATAGCATTGTGCTGACACACATAACTTCCAGTGCGTTCACCACCCACAGAAAGCCTCACAGTATGGAGCAGAGTGATTTGGGTTGCAGTCGTGAAGACTGCTGTATCTCTTTTAGCTTCTTGTTACTGGATTGCAGAGGCAGCAATCTCCAAACCATACACAAATCACACTGTGCCACACCCAGGTCCTTGCTCTCAGGTGGTGATCAACCAGGTGCCAACCTTCTTATCTGGGATTCAATCTTGTCTAGAAGGTGAGCCCTGGAGTTTCACACCAATGACATTGGCTATTGGCCTATACAAAGACTGTGACACATTAGAACGGGGATCTCGTTTGGTATTCATGTGAACAGTGTCCATATCCTTTGTCCCTTGTTTGTCCGGTCGGTCTGTATGCACGCTTTATTTCACCCACTTTTACCCATCACTCCTGTCTCTCCCACTTCAATCTCTCTATCTACTTCTCTTTCTTTGTAGGAAGAAATCAGTCTCACTTTAATTGCTCTTAAATCGGATTAATGACTGACCAGGGACAGCTTGACTTAATCTCTCCTCTAGTAAATCTCTTCCTTTTTCTCTCTTCTTGAACATCAGGTTTATCCTCCCTCGCTCTCCCTTCTTAGTTCTCATTTTCAGCTGTCTTTCTTTTTTCTTCATTCCTGCCCCTGTCCCTCTTTCCTCCATCTATCCATCCATCCATCCATCATTCATCCACCCATCTATCCATTCATCCATTCCTCTTTACTTTTACAGCTCCTGTTTGTTACAGTTACCTACTCTACATCACAAGTATAACCCATTATATCTTCTCTCCATGTAAATTTTGGTAAATAATAAAAAAAAGATCTACATATTCAGTAGAAAAGGTAATTAAAAGGCTAATGTTCTAATTATATTATATTTTATATCTATATTAGAATTATACATATGCATATATATTACATCAGGTAATGGGGCATACATTTGTATAACAGCAATTTGCCTTTAAACATTTCATATATTCTAATAGAATAAAAAAGCCAAAAAGACCAAAAATAAATGTTTTGATGACAAGTGATATTACTTTACTTTTTATTTGCCCTCTAGCAAAGGCAGATGTGAAAAGAAATACGATAAAGTTAAATCAAAAGGTGACATGGTGTCACACTGAGGTGATTCTAAGATAAAGAATTGTGACACCCTCCAAACTCCTGCTGTTCAAAAAACAGAGGGAAAAAGGGGTCCAGCTTTGTGGACAAAAAGCTCATTTTCCTCTTGGTTGCACACTGCTGCAGGCGAGCAAATATGCCACCAGAGAATTAAACCTCTCATGCACCTTTGTTTTTATCAGGTTTTTCTCAACTTTACACACACACAGCCGCAGAAGCAGTAGCAACAGCAGCAGAACTATAACTGAGAAACAAGCAGTGTTTCTGACAGTTATCCCAGGAGCTACGTGCATGACCTGTCTGGCCTCAGGCATAGTCGGTGATCTGAGAGCCGCTGAAAGTCGTCCTTCTTTTTGGATTGAGACTTTGAAAAGAAGAATCTGTCATTTCCAAGTACAGGTGAATTTGTTCACCAGTTTCCAGTTTTGCTTTGAGCCAGTTCCACGTCTCCATCTTTCTCCCATTTCTCTCAACTCCCTGGCTAATCTCACATACACAGCCACCCACCCGCCCACCACAAAATCTCTCTACGTGCCCATCTGCTTCACAGTAGTCCTGTGCTTGTCCTCTCTCCATCCCTTTTTCTTGCACACACAGGTGCAGTCAGGATAAAGCATTTATCTCAGTGGCTCTCCTTTTGGTCCTAAACGCCCGTGAGGATGATAAGAGTCACTTAGATTTGTCAAATTGTGCTCCATTGATTAACTGACCTTTCACGCCTGCAAGTCTCTCAGCCACTCTACTAAGTGCCGACAGGCTTGACAGAGAGATAGATGGGTACATCTGGCTGTTATTGTTGTGTACCAGTTTGTAGTTACCAGGTGGGGCAGAGAGATGATATGGAGTTTGAGGGCCCAGAGGGAGGGATGTGTTTGAGCGTGCACGGCAGAAAGAGGGCTACACTTTTGTAGTTGTTGCAGTCAATGTAAAAAGAGACCCTTTAACAGTAGTGACTAATACCCAATAACAAAATTTTAATACACCTCCTCATTAAACGGGAATTTAGTATTTGTACGTCTGTAATCTGTAGTGATTATCTCACTTTAAAAACAGCGAATTTAAAGAATTGTGAAGGGTGAGAAGGAGATGCCAGTCCACCCACCTGGAACTCAGCGTCGCTCCACCTCAGAGACGAACCTGAGGCTGAAGCCCAATCACCGGCGCTAAGACTGAACACTGACGGTCTTCGTTTGGCGGCAGCTGCTTGTTCCCACGGAGAGACCGGGCTGGGAGCGGTGAGTGTCGGCGTCACACCTGGACGAAGTGGTTGCTGGAATAACGGGGAAAAATACTTAATTTAAGTGAAAACTATCCAACAATTAAAAACCCAAACAAATAATAGATTGTAAGATGAATTCTGATAGCTCTGAATGAACACAGCGTCCTCCTCAGCTTCATGAGAAAACGGGCGTGCGTATGACAAGATTCAAATACCAAGATATTACTATATATAGAACATATGTATCAGGTTGCTTATATCTATGTACGTATTCATGAGAACATATATGATGCAGTGCAAGTTTAAACTATATCCTAATTAGTCTTAAAGATCTCTGAAGGGACAGGGCGATGATAACCAGCTTTATCCTGAAATTCATTAATAAAACACTTTATATTTTTAATTTTTTATTCTTGTTTTTATTATAGCTCCACCCGAGATAAATACAATTCTTTACTGCACAGAGAATGTCGGGCAGAGGAACAGGCCTCCCATGACAGCAGCTCAGACTCTGCTACTGAGGATGATGAAGATGACGCGGATGCTGCTGCCTTCTTATCGATATGTAAGAAGCTTGCACCAGATAATATTGAGCGCACTAACTAGCCGCAATTTCGTCATATAGAATTGGTTGTCACATAATAGTAACGCGCTCATGATGAGAATATTTTGAAAGAGTAATAAATAAAGCAATTCCCGCATCATCTGCCACGAATGTGTTACCGACTGAACCTGAGGTGAATTTTTTTACCCTAAAGTTTTCCTGCACAAACAAAATCAATGTTAATAGAAACATGGAAACAGGAAGTAGAGGAAGAAAAGAAAACTTTAAATGACGGAGTTTGTAAGACTGGCCTAGAAAATGAACAGAGATAATATTATATATAATACACAACATATATAACTTCTTTGTTTCTTAACTCGTTTAATAATAAAATAATAATGTGTAACTTTAACATCAGAATCACTGATATTTGATATATCATTAATATACATGTCGCAGTTGAAAGATAAGCGTAATAATTCCTATGGTGCCGGTACAAAAATAATTCGTTTAATAAAATTTCACAGAGACTTTAAAATCTATTTAAAGACAACACATATTTCGGAGTTTGAAATATTGAAAAATAATTTTTAAAAGATTAAAAATAACAATAACAACGGTTAGATTCATTTGAAATATTCACAACTGAACTTTAATTTGGATACACTTTTCTCAAGATTAACTTTTATTCAGCGACCCTTTCTGGCAGGCATAACGAAATTATTATTGTTAATATTATTATTATCAGCATAGCAGTATCAGCTGTGGCCTTCCAACCACTTCAGTCGGACCAAAAATCGGGGTTTCCTAAGAACTGATAAATCCTCACACGGGCTGTTGATAGGACGAGCTCTGATGAAGGAAAAGGTAAAAACAAAAATCTAAATTAATTAGGAAAACGAAAAATGCTCACAGACGCGCGCCCCCCGGAGTAAAGGTTATGGTTTAATAAATACTGTAGTTAGACTGTCTGGGAGTTCAGACTCAGGGTGACAGGAGAAGGAGGCGGCGAACACTGACGGCCACAGTAATATTTCATCTGGGGTCTGTGTCTAAGTGTAAGTATTGACAGGAGCGCAGAGACGGACGAGGCGGCCGAGGCGAAGCGGCGCGGAAATCGGGGAGATCCGATAGACCACGACAGCAGGAGCCGAGAGTGAGTATGGGGGGATCAACACGTTGACCAGACTGGGACATATTTACAAATACAGGAAACATTTAAGAAAAAATTAGAATAATTAAACAGAGATTTTGTGACTTTTCCTTAATAATTATCGACTTGTTAATTTTTTTCTTAATTCATTATCATTATAAAAATATTATTATTATTACTATTATTATTATTATTAATAATAATAATAATACCCAGAATAACATTTTGAGTCAACCTTTCAAACACATTTACGCAATAGCACACACACACACCCGCGTGTTAAACCCAGTAAAGTAAGTTGTAAATTATTCACACACGAGCAAGAAGGCATGAAAACACACGCAGCATCGGGCGGGCTGAGGCCGAATCCATTGATCGATCCCTTAATCTGCAATAGTTACATGTAAGTATTGATTTACAAACAGAGTTTATCTGGAAATATACGGACACAAATAATTGATGGCCAAGGCGGGCGGAGTTTGGAAAAGTAAACAGCTAAAATAAAATAAAATAAAAATACTTACATCAGAGGCGAAGGAGAGTTCGCCGAATCCACACAGAATATTCAGATTATTTATGTTTGTTTTTCAAGTTTGACTCCGCGCCGGATCGATGCGTGCACTTCTGAAACCAACTCCCATGTGGGCATGAACACACACATAAACACGTACACAAAAAAACACGCACATACGCGCGCATACGCATGCTTCCTCTAAAGTTCAGCGCTTTCTCATCGACTAGTGAGAGCTGCTGCCTGACTTAACCGCAGTGTTTGGGACGAATACTGTTCGAATGCTCAGTTAATATGAAGTTAAATGCCTCTGAGTCAGGTACACGGAAAACCTCATTAAAATCCGATTGACGGTTGGGACACTCGTTTGCATAAAAAGAGGATAGGCGAGGAGGAGAAAGTTGAGCTGAAGAGTGTTGCGTTCACTGACAGGTATACACACACATCAGGTTACCTGACAGAAAGAGCGACTGATGAAAGGAAAACATCAGAAGACATATCAGTGTGAGGGAGAGATACTGGACAAATACACACACAAGCGAACTGTCTGTTAAACACCTAGCACGTGCGTCAAACACACATACACATACACACAGACAGCCGGTAACGCCATCCGTTCCTTTACCTTCGCCAACTGCGCGTGTCTTAGTTGTCACTAATAGGTTCAAACACTTGGACTTTTACAACGATCCTCAACACAGACGCACAGAGTATTAGTGAACAGAGCGCGCGTCAACTCACGCCGCAACCTGAGACAAGAAAAATGTCAGTCAAGGAAAAATGTCCAAAGAAAAGAAAGCCCATACAGTCAACTAAAATATTTCCTCACAGGATGGAGTCAACCGACTATATTCTTTTTACTTTTTAAACAACGATAAAGAAAAATCATCACTGACTGCGTGTATTGTTTTTGGAGATGAAGAAACTCTACCAAAACCTACCTGCTGTTCTTCTTCGGATTTTAGGGACACGCGGTGTGAAAAGGCTTACCTGTTTATCCACAAGCGGCGAAGCAGAGAGAGCAGAATCAGTGCCGACAGAGGGAGAGGGAGGCACGGAGTCCTCTCTCTCTCTCTCTCCCTCTCTCTGCCCACCTCTCTCACCGTCTGTGTGTGTGCGCGCGCGCGGGCCTGTGTAGTAGTTAATTAGTAAATCCCCATTCGCTGTGCCTGGGGTCGGTTTGTTTTCCCCTGTCGACAAGCCGAAAGGAAAGAGAATTTGAAGTAGGATTCGACCCGTTTCCGCTCCTCTGTCTCATATATGAGGTCTCTCTACTTGTGTGTGTGTGTGTGTGTGTGTGTGTGTGTGTGAGAGGGAGAGGGTCTGTGTTAAAAAAACAGAGAAAGATTGTTTAGAAATAAGGGGTCTTATTACATTCTGCATTTTCTCCTCTATATCGTCAGTGCATTCCCTCTGAAGCTCAGCTGGGACAGACACACAGGGTCACCCATCAACCGCAAGAGGGTGAAGCAGTCCGCTTTTAGTATAACATACACAGTGCCTACTTGTCAACTATTTTAAAATTTACACCTAATCTGCACACCACTAAACTATACATCCTCTTGACCGCTAAAGGGTCAGAACTGCAGACAACCCCATTGATTTGCAGATTGACTGCTTAAACCTCTTGCCCACATTTCACATCTTTAACACACTGCTGTTATAATGCTGGTCATCCACACTCAACGCTGTGGTTCAATCACATGTTTGAAGGCAACTTATATCAGTCAGGCACTGGTCAGAGATGTCCTTCACTAGGCTTAAACGTTCAGGATGATTTCTACAATTATTTAATATGGTATGTGTGTAAGACTTATTATTTTATGTCAATAGGACTAGTGTTTCACAGTACAACCGTAATTTCCGGACTACCCGGAATAACCTTACCCTTATAGTCAGGTCCGGGTAACCTGCACCTGACTATTAGCCGCATGTGCCCACGTTAACATGAGATATTTACAAGAAAGGCGGTAAACAGAATTTAAGAAAGATGGTACACAGAAATAAATTTCAAAGTTTTAATAACAAACACACACAGGGAAAGGGCACCGAGAAACAGCAACACAAGTAACACAGCAAAAAAGACAGCAGTAACACAAGTAACATAATCTAAAAAAAAACACAAACTGGTAAAAAGCTAACAGGGCAAAAACATAGGCCTACTGGTAAAAGTCACTGAGAGCCGTCTTAATCTTCCTCCTTTGCACTGAAACCATGGAAGTCTTCCTCCTCAGTGTCGGATTGGAATAGTGTCAGGAATACATCACCACACACTCTCTCAGTCTCTCTTTCGTTTTCGCTGTCAGTCTCACTCTCAAAGTTGCTCTTCACATGCGGACAGTTTTGGAAAACGATTTCTCGCAGCTGGTCATTCAAGCCTCCCATTCAACTCGGAGGGCCGCTTTAAATGCACGGTTCACACTAAAGTCAAGCGGCTGCAAGGCATACTTCTTCTTCTTCTATGATGTTTATCAGCGGTTGTGAACTGCATCTTCCTCGACACCACCTGTCTCACGCTTACCTTTTCTGCTCCAGCGCCCCTGACGGCCGTTAGAAAAAATGCACAGCCACATCTCGGCATAAGCCGCAGGGTTAAAATTGTGTGACAAAAGTTGCGGCTTATAGTCTGGAAATTATGGAAAACTGGTGGAGTTTTGACCTAAAACTGAAGAGAGATCCTTGTGTCTCAGAGCGTCTGCTTCTGCCTCCGTGGCCCAGAGATGTGTGATTAAAGAGGACACTGCATGTGGATGCACAATTCTGGTGTTTGTATTTTTTAAAATAGTGTTTTAATAACTGAAATATAGGAAATATTACATAACATCTTACATATTATAATTAGTTTGATGGGTATGAGTAATTATTTTCTTCAGGGGGGTCTTCTGTAAAATAGTTAAAAATATTAGTATAAGTATTATCTGCTGCTGTAACATCATGTAAGCTATACTCAAGCTGAAATTAAAGATTGAATAATTGTGTTCCTTTGCTCTGTCAGTGGAGTCAGTTTGTGGTTGACACATTTTGTCTGAAATATGTATTATTCTTAAGTGGTGACAGAAGGTTGTAGGTTTAAGTCCACCAACTACTCTGAGTAAGGCACCATCCCTAACTTTTTCCAGGACACCTAAGCTGCCCCATGTTATCTTAGGTGATGGGTAAAAAACACACAATTGTTGTGCTGTGTCACAACTACATTTCCATTAATGCAATTATTTTATCCAAAGCAACAAACGAGGAATAACATTAACATACTGTATACTTAATAATAACCATTGTTACCATTAAGTATGCTGTTCAACTGGGGATGGAACTGAATACTCTCTGCATCTGAGGCAGGTATGTAACTCGCTAAACCATGATTCCACAATGTTTTTATGGCAAATGAAGATAAAAGTATATATTTAAATCATGTCAGAAATTGGAAGAAGAAATAAAATTTCTGTGGAATATACTCAGGGAAACATTTCATTTTAATTCTTATATTTTTATCTTGAGCGAACCCTTAGGGTAACTAGTTCAACACATCTGTCTGTTTGGCTTTTTACAAATCACATAGGAGAGAAACTTGAGGCTCTCGTCAATATCTTATCTTTATTTGTCTTTCCTTGCAGTAAAATCCACATTTAAATGAAACTCATTTGTCTTCAACTCACTAGAATGATTACGGTATGCATTAGCCTCATGTGTATGCAGGCGGGTGTGCATGCACACACACAAACTTTAAGTAGATAAAAATAAACTGTTGCACTCATGTCACCACATTGACTCTTTATTTACAAACTTTAATTATTGAATTGATCTCCAATCAGCAACTTAATAATCAATTACGTAAATTAGTGGAACTCACTGAGGTGCAGGCAAGCAGAGTCAACTGGAAGGGAGTATAAAAGACAAGAAGTGAAAAGGGGCAGATATAAGAGAAAAGAAAAGAGAGTTTAAAATGGAACCTTATTAACCTGGTACAAAACTGAGGTGATCCACAGTCAGTAGAAAAGACCGCCACAGTTTAGCTGTCACACTCCACTGACACTGGACCAGAACACATTAACCAGAAACCAACACAAGTTAAAACATATGAAGTCACATAATGGCCATATCATACAGAACTGCTCTTTTCCCTGCCACTCTGGCACCACTGATGGTGGGCCCCCCATGATGAGATGTAGATGACAAAAGTGAGAAACCTGGTTTTAATGCTCGGGAAAACAAAACAAAGAAATTAATTCTTCTTCTCCTTTCGGGTTTTCCCTTTTCAGTGGTTGCCACGAGTCAACATTTTCCAAAAAAAGATTCTATTCCATTGTTACTTTAAAATAAGGTCTTGCAAAAAATTGAAAAGTGTCATTTTATAATTTAAATTGCACATATAAAAATTATTTTGTAAATAAGAATCAAACCTTAAATTAAAATATTTACATTGAATTAAGGCAAAAAAAATTATTTTTAACTAAAAAACCTTTAAAATGCATAGGGCCTTTAAGAATATATAGGAAGTGTATTATTATGGTTATTATTATTATTAAAGCATCTATAAAGTCAGCATTCACACACTGAAATGGACACTCTACATAAAGATCAGACCCAGTTTGTCAAAGCTGAGGCTCCATTAGATGAACTTCTCTGCAAAGTAACCAACAAGAATGACAGTAAGTTATAACTTTAAGCTAAAGAACCTATCTTTAAGCTAAAGAACCTATCTATTCTGATTGCATGGGTTCTTTACCCAGCTAAAGAACCTATCCAATCAGAATGTCGATATATTAGAAACAATTGTCCCTATAAAAATACTGTTAAGGATGTGACTGACAGTTTTAAGCTCTCTAATCCTCCACAAAAACCCACTGCATCTCAAGAACACATTTGATGTGTCTTTTTTATACTTGTGCAAAATAAATAAGAAGTAAAGTGCTTTTTTTCACCAGGAATGATTCCTCCACTAAAATGTTACCAGGATATTTAATAATATTAAATAAACTTTATCCAAACAAAAGTCTTATAGTCTATGTGTAATAGTACATTATATGTTAATTTATATGCTGATACTTGAATAGTTCAATTTTTTTAAAAAGTAATATATACAGCATCTACATATTATCCCATTATTACCCCAAGAAGAGCATATATGTATATATATATATATATATGTATATATATATATATACAATAACATACAGTATAATGTAATATTTTGGACACACTTAACTATGTTTTTTTAAGCCTGAAACAGAAACGGAAACTAGGTCAAGGTATTCACATTTATGCATCACAATATTATGCCTGGAGACAACTTCACATGGGATGTCTCCAGGCAGACCTAAAAATAAGGAATGGACGGCTATTTCCTATACATTTATCATTATCTCATACTGCATCATCATCATCCTCCATCCACTTATAATAACTTAAAGCTTTACCAGAAAGACATCGACAATGAGGGCAATTACTAATTCTAGAAACACAAACCAACAGTTCAGCCCTGGACCTCTTTATTGCCCTCTAGTGTCAACTGCTGACTGGAGCCCTCTGTCAGAGCTTGTTAACCCCTCCAGCTGACACTAACCCAACTCCTTGCCCTAAATGTTTTTCACGCTTGCTAGTGGAACACAGGGAAAGAGTATTTGTTATAGTGTGTATGACTCCTTTCATATGTTGTGTGTAAGACTCATGTGTGCCCGTCAATACTAGCGAAAATTACACTCCCTCTATCGCTCTCTGGAAAACACACACACACACACACACACACAGACACACTGGACATGAAAGCTTTGCCAATAGCCTGAGTCCCTTGAGGGTCACAGCAATATTGATGTGGCC
This sequence comes from Paraplagusia blochii, assembly GCA_016785265.1. Taxonomy (NCBI): domain Eukaryota; kingdom Metazoa; phylum Chordata; class Actinopteri; order Pleuronectiformes; family Cynoglossidae; genus Paraplagusia; species Paraplagusia blochii. The sequence goes on along the minus strand of JAFBJS010009962.1, from coordinate 24,063 downwards.
ACTGGTGTGTTTGTGTGTTTATATGTGTGTGTATACATGTTTAGGTCACTGTTGGTTGCATGTAAGAATGCAGAGAATTATGCACTGGTCATCGTTTGTGCGTCCTGTCTTTGTTGGTACCTCTCTACAGATCTAACCGAATACTTTTTATTTCCTATTAATTTTTTTGATTTTACTTACTACTTTTCTGTTCTAATAAGAGAACCTCGGAACATTTGACAACTGGATGTCTGTGTATGGGGGCTAATGGGAGTGTGTGTGACAAAGTAAAAGGTGTAAGAAGAGGATGAATATATGACCTATCACATCCCCATTGACTGAGTTAATTAATATAAGTAGAGCAGGACATTCTTAGCTCACTTTTCACCGTATAGATTTGCTGTCTTCTGACATTTGGTGTGTTTTATATCCATTCAATGCAAATCCGATGTGTTCTGTCCTGTGGTCTGCAATCATGACAGCTCATTCTGGTACAAGGGCTATTTTGAAAGGGTGGATTTTAATTGTGGTACAGCATTGCAGGGTCTAACTTTGACAGATTGGTATATAATCTCATGTGAATGGGAGTTAAATTGAGGCAGATAAATTGTTAAAGGGTTCCACAGGTATGCACCTTGGCAGTGCTTTGAGTGAAGAAAACCAATGTTGTGGTAAACAGTGAGTTGTTGAGAAGTGTGAAGAAAAATCCAGCCAACAGAAGGCAGACAATATTGTAATATGCATATATCTAAAAAACTAAAAGCATATATATGCAAAAAAAATGCAAAAGCTTTCTTGCAAATGAATATTAGCTATACATTACTATTTGTCAAAAGCCAACATTAAAATTCAGGATGGCCTGATACATTTTCATGTCTACTATCAATACTTCAAATTGGAGTACCAGCCGATACTGTTATCACTCAGTAACCTTCTTCTCTCCTCCAGTAGGTTGCAGGCTGTTGTTGCTGAGGCAATAGTTTCTCTGTTCACGATGTTGGAAAAATAAAGTTGACCATTTGTGTTTAGGTATCGGTTCATACTATTATTGTATTTTATCACTAATCATGACATTTTGTCCAATATTGTGCCATTACCTAACCCGAGTATTACAGTAGATTGAGCCAGCCTCAATTCAAATCATATGCACTGCTTCCAGTACATAATGCATTAAATGTGCTGCTTTGCCCTGCGTGTCTGATACACAGTGCACAGTTTAAACAAACAAGAAAGAGTAACCACGATTCAGATTGGATGCTCACAAGAAGCAAACACTTAATACATTTGTGTAACATTTTTGCAGCAGATTATTTAAGTTGTGAAAATTTGTGATGATGATTTTCTTTAAAGAATTATCTATGCTGTGTGATTTAACTGTGATCTGTAAGACATTTTAAACTCAAATAATGCTTTCAATAAATGGAGTTGCAAAACTGAAAGCTGAAGATGGTCAAAGCGAACCATCAGTTAATAAATTTGCTATATTATTTAAGCTGTGTTACATTACCTTTTTAAGTGCTCTTTGTATTATGTTTGTCATCACAGCATAGTATAAGTCTACAACCATGTATGTGTTAAACAATGTCAGGCTTCAATTCAAACAAGAAAGGACATTTGGCACAAATTAAATCTGTTTATACTCTTTTTTTAGTCTAGGTACAGCACAGTAGTTCTGGAATTGCTTTCTTTTACAGAACTGTTAGCTATACTCAAAATGCTAAAAAACAAACACAATAAAACAGATAAAATAAAACAGAAAATGCTGAAAAATGCATAAATCTTTAAGCTGTTTTATTTTTTTCACCAAAACATTCATTTCTTATTAGCAGCCAACAGAGAAATGAGACAGTGATGGTGAAAGTACTCTTACAAGACAGATACACTTTCCTTCCACTTTCTAGGTGTGAGAGACAAGAGAGGGAGAGAGGGAATGTGGGAGAGTGACATGAGTAGGACAGACAAGACGACGGGCAGGAGAGAAAGTGGAAATGGAGAGAGAAAAGGAGGGGGAAAGAGAGCAAGAAAGAGCTCCACTGCCTAGTCTTAATCTGAGCTGTTTTGATCAATAGCCCATTTCCCATTGTTGCCAGAGCTGTTCGATCGCTACACCGCGGAATTAACACACCCACTTTAATCTAGGGGGAGAGGAGCAAGGGCAGGAGGGGGGAGAAAGGTGGAAGAGGGGGTTAAGGGGTAGGAAGGTAGCAGCTGTGGAGGCATTCTTGAATGAAATCAAATCTAATTGTAATCACTGTAGCTGCCACACTTATTATTATTATATGGCAGTAGTAGAATTACTTGCCCGCTATATATGCATCACTTTCCTCACTTGTTATTGGCTAACATTACGGCCTGTAAACTAGACGTAAACAATTAAAAAAATATATTGTCAATTTGTTTTATTTTGCCGGTCATAGGCCTAGGTTTAGGTGGGCTTGAGAATGGGAGGCCCACCTAATACCATATTCTAGAAGAAATTACAATTCACCTTCTACAGCTTTTGTTGCATACTCTAAAGTTAAATAAAATAATAACACACAAACATATTATATTTTTGAGGCGGGGCCAATAAAACTTTAGGGGTGTCTGAAATTAATTATCATTGTCATCCTCTTCCTCTTATTCATTACAGGTTCGCAGGAGCAGAAGTCTCTATGACTGCCACTCTAATTTTAGGACGTTATGTGGGTTGGGATGATGCTCTGCTCAGAGGACATCAGTGGCAACTTGGCAGAAGGTGGATTAGAAACTGAAGCCCAGATGATGCAAGGCCACTTCCTTAACTGCTAGTCCACCACTGCTCAATATTATTTTAACATTTAATTATCCAATATATTCCGCCGTTTGCCCCCAAAACTGAGGCAAACCTCTTAGAACCCTATGTGTAATGCCAGTAAATTTGGCAAAACCCAGACATTGTACATTGTCTTATTTTCATTGTTGAAGGAAAAATTGATAACTATTTTACTGAAATCATGTATTTATGCTAATATCTGGTCAAATCTGCTAACCGATATCATTGAACATCCCTAATAAAATACTTTTTAAAATGCAGCATTTATTAACCCTTTTTCAAGCTGTCTCTAGAGTCATTTTACCTTTTAAGAAATATAATGCCAATACTGTCTACTGTAGTACCAACACTTGAGCTTAGCTGTTCACTAACACTTGCTGAATAGCTAAACTTAAGTCCACAGCCTGAAGTGCTGCCGGTGGAACCACTATCACCATCATCTGTGGAGAGACACCTGGGGGTGCGGGGGTGTGTTGGGGTGGGGGAAAACAGAGGGGAAGTTCTCTCTCTTCCACCAGAGGCTAGATCTAACTTTTCCTCCAATCCATTCTACTTATTCTAGCCCTCTGAAGGCATTTCATAACAGAGTAATTTTCTCATTAGCATTTGCTCTAATTGTGGCTAATTAAGCATGCTCAGGCAATGTTGAGTGTGTTGTTTGAAGGACTGAGGAGAAATTAGCTGCAGTTCAACTGTGAAATATGGGGTTAACTAGGATACTGGGCAGAAAGAACTGAAGGGTGTCAACGGCATCGACATGGGGGACTTGGCATACAAAGGATCAGTTTTGATGGAATTGGATGGACCTAACTATTGAGCCTAACTAAAATTTTACAAGGTTAAAGTTAGCACTGTGTTCCTATATAAATGCAGATTTAAAATATGTGTAGGAAACCAATTGGTGATGGTACAACCTTTTTTTACAGCAAATTATCATGGAAGCTAGCCATTTACTGACACAGTACAGTATCACAAACAATTCTATAAAATGCTTATAGAAACATCAACTTTAATTAGTGTTAATTGTGTGTGGTAATTTCATTTAATATTTAATACAAATAGTATCAACAAACAGGTTTTAAACCAAAACCTTTTAGTTTTGTGCTAGCTGCTAGCAGAGCAACTTGATAACAGGTGCTGTCACAGCAGTGTGTTATACATTTCTTGATCAAGTTCTTGTATTCCCCACAATTCTTTGAGAATTAATTTAGCCCAGTACTTCGAAAGCCACTGAATAAGTATATTTACCTTGTTTGCTAGTGAAAAAAAGTTGTCATCTGACCAACTAACTCTACGTTATTTTTTTAGTAACTGGAAACACACAATTTAGGTTTCGTTTAGGGTTTAGTATTTGTTCACTGCTATCTTTGATATGAAGTTTAATACACTATTTGTGAGGTAATTATTAACTACATTGACCAGAAAATAGTTAATAAACACTGTCTGCCAGTGCAAGCTGATAAATCATTAATGTGCCTACAGTTTAGATTTGGATTAGGGTAACCATGCTAAAGTCACTGAAGAAATACAATATAATGGCAGTGACAGTGAGTGGATAGAGATTTACTGTATATGTTTATATCTCATTTTTAAGCTATATGCCCTTATTTGAAAAAATATAATAGATGGGAAGTCCCAGAAGTTTCAAACAGTAAGTAAGAAACCAACCAGACAGAAAGTTTAGTTTGGATACAACGGCAAAGCTTAGGGTCACTGGATAACCTGACAACCCATGCATGCATTGTCAATATGAACTGCTGCCACATGTCTTAGCTCCCTTCTTGCTGAATAGGTTTAAGGGTTTAGGTAGGCAACTGGTTGCCTAACTAAACCCAAAGTTGCAAGTTCTAAATTGCAAGGATACTATAATAAATACTTATGGATAATCTGGAAAACAAATTAATCTGTAGTTTTAAGCAAATTCCACATATTTACTGCCGCTAATGCCAAAAAACAAGGGTTAGGGTTAATGACGTAATGACCTGGGTCATGTTATAACATTCAAGCCAAAAGAACAACTATGAGCAATTTTTCTGTTAAAAAAACTTTTGTTCTACCAGTTAAACCATGACAAAAATGTAGTTTTAATCAGTACTTGCATTACTGTACAATAAATTGGATCCAATATTCAAGGGAAAACATAGTTCCCTACTCCTAAGATTTTTTTCAAGTCTATAGAGTAGGGAACTATGTCAAGTAAGCCTCTTTTGTTAATGGAGGCCTAACACTGTGTAAAACTCTGACTTACAGTTGCTTTCTTATTTATAATACATATTCAGCAACATGGAATAAATCTTTCACTGTTGTTGGTTAAATAAAACATAGCAAAGGTCAGTTACTATTCCCCTTGAGAAGCATTTATCACTATTAAGTGGATTATAAACTGGTTAATTCTTCATTTAATGGAGCAATGTGAGTGGAGTCCCTAACCCCCTGGTTTGTTAATGCTAGAATTTTAACCCCATAACAGCCATAAATGTCCACATGCCCATAAAGCAGATGAGAGATGATTGGAACCATTCACTGCAATGTCAGATACTTACTTAACTGGATCTAACTCACCAAGGCCCTTTAAGAGCAGTTCCCCAGTGGAACTATCCTTTCACACCATTATGACTCTGGAAACACCTCCATAAGTACTATAACTACTGATAAGAGACCATTTGAATAACTTGGAAAAAGAGTGCTGTTTGCATACAAGTGCCATTGTTGAGAGTAGTGCAGCCAATACCTAATCAATGTAGGATGCTCCTGTGCCTCATTCATAGAAGGAAAGACGACTTCATGTGGTACAAACAAGAACAGAGTCCCATATTGATTAACAAATGATCTGTTTACTTGGAAATGTTCTCAACTAAATCTAAAACATCTGGTATGAATGGATAGTTGAAACAATGAAATACAGGCATAACTCACAAGTTCCAAAAACACATTTTTGGTGGTGCCATTCTAAAACTGACCAGGGTTATGCAATAAAGTCCAAAATATGAAAATCTACAGATATGGGAAAGCTTTAAGAGACAAGGTGGAGTCAGATTTGAACATTTTGCCTGGAGAAAATTTTAATAACTGGATGTTAATAACCTTTAATTGTATATCCCCGCAATAATGACAACAAAACATGTTATCAGATAAATCACAAATTTGAAGTCTTTGTGTTGTGTAGAGATTTCAGTTACTTTGAGTGGGGTCCATAAAAATAAATTTAAAATCAGTAATTCATTTTGCAATTATCAATGTATCAATATGCCCAAATAAGATGGAAGGTTGTTTGTCCTACAATAGTAGAGGTACACAAGTAAGGTATGGAGAAGAGTTGTTGAACCTATGGCTTGAACCATTTGCCTTTAAAAAGCAGTATATATGCAACTTTTTACTCAAAGAATGGTGGTTGAGAAATCAGAGAGAAAGAGAGAAGACGCACTTTGCCATTGAGGATCAACAAAAAAAACTCAAAAAACATGACAATCTACAACAGTGATTTCCACCTTTTTTGAGCGGTGGCAAAAAAACATTTACAAAATCCTGGGGCACACCACCAATCCAAAATTACATTTTAACACAGCACATATAATACATACGATAATATAGTTTCTAAATGTATTTATACACAGTGTGAAACCGGGCCTGTTTTAATGAACACAAATTGTATATCCTGGCAGGAATGGTAGAAAGACAAACACGAAGAGATAAAGCTTAATTAAGCAATTATCTGTGAAACATGAATTGAGAAGATTTTCTGTAATAAAAGTTGTTAGGAATAAAATATGTTTTCAGCCTATCTGACAGTATAGATGTCCATCATGCATGGATAGCACATATTACTGGATTTTATCTGTAATCATCCATGATACTTTTATCTACTACTGAAATTATAAACTGGGAATCAGAGGGCAAATAATTATATATTATGACTCGATTTATTTCTTACTGACCTTGTTCTGCTTTCGTTAGAGATATGCTCATAACAAATTCTATTTTTTTACATTGTTAATTTTGATTGTCTTCACTTTTAGATGTGTTGTATTAACACCTTAAAGTACAAAATTCAAATTAAAACTAACATCAACTTTCACCAAAACTTAGTAAATGTTCCAGAAATTTCTTAAATTAAATCCATGTCTAAAAGAAGAATTAGTGTTAATTACCTGAGATCTATGGTCCACGCTTGCGTCCTTAGCCTGTGCCCTACAGCTACATTTTAAAAATAATGAAAATTATACAAGATTTGCTAAATCCCGAAGTTGAAATAAGAAAAGATAGTGACTTTTTTATTTTAAAAAACGTTTTTTTATGCTTTTTTGTATCCGTTGATTCTGTTTCAGCCTGTTGAATGATTACTGTGTTGTCTTCACATCTACAGCCGCTCTTCTGTCATTTTTCATTTGTAACAGCTGGCCAAAACAGGCATAGCTGTCATTACTAATTTCCCATAAAGAGATGTATGATGTGCAATAAATTCTGATTCACATGGAAATAAAAACAGGCTAAACTATTTTGGTTTAAAGGGTTTTAATTTTATATAACAACACATGAAGCTGACACCAATGAACAAGTCAATAAAAAAAAACAATAAAAAAGTTTATTTTTCAGTGAAAATTACATAATCCCAATTTTTGAAAGCAACTTAAAATAATCTGTTGGGAATTGAGATAAATAAATTGTTTTCCTAATCTTACACTGGGATAGTGCTAGCAACAAATGCACCAAGGTAATGTGTAAAGACAAAAAAGTGGAATCTGTAAATTTGTCTCTACAAATATAGATTTGTAAGGTTGAACTTCTCAGTAATTTATAGAAGGTTTGAGATAATATTGCTTTTTGATTCAAGTCAAGTGTCCTATTTTTTCCTGTCAATACTCCGTTTTATTTATTTTTTAACCAGCAGTAAATGTGAGAGTGAGAGTTTCAAACTCACTTTCATTTGTTTCTTAGAATGAAGAACAGACACATAAAATATCTCTTAGCCGCTGGGGAAAAAACTGTCATAGCGCTCTATTTAGCGCTCTGTATTGCCATTAAAATCATTAACTGACTTTCATGGCAATACAATAAAAAACGTCACGTGTCATGGCCGTTAAGCTACATCGCATACATAGTATGAGTACATGAGTACACGTACATGGCACTAAGACTGTCCTTAGGAAGCCGCAGTCTCAGTACGCCACCTTGGACCAACTTACGGAAGTATTTGTGCTTTTTCTCAAAGTTATGACACACTTTTCACCAAACAGACATACCTCACACCTGTCTTCTAGGAGATTCTCGACATTTGACATGTCTTTTGCAGGATGTGGAACTGCGCATTGCCGGTCACTCGCTAAATGTCTAACACAATAACAGCTGCTTGAACTTACGCTTTACGTCCGCTTTAGTGTATTATTGATAGGATAGAGTAATCAAATTATTGGAACCAAGTCCTCCTACCTTCACCGACGCACCTTCAGGGACCTGTCCGGCACTTCTTCTATGGATAGTGGGAGTCCCGCGGACGTGTTGACGTTAGGGGGGATGGCGGGAATTGCTGCATTTATCAATTTAGCAGAGAGCGCATCCTTCTCTTACCAACTAAAGTACAGACACAGGCATGATCAGAGCGGAAGGCAGTAGAGAGAAATAGAGGGAGAGTGAGGGGGTAGAGAAAGGTAGGAAAAAGAGGGAGGAGGCGGGGGTCAGGGGGTGTTGAATGAGAGCGAGCGACAGAGAAAGTTGTCATCATTTGAGCAACAAAAAGTTGCCAAGGAAAAGTGGGAACTATATATATATACACACACACACACACACACACACACACAATATTGTAAGTTGTTGTGCTGGTGGCCAGAAGAAGGAAACGGATCGATCAGTTTATAATTTTGTTCAAAAATTGTGTGGGGGATGGGAGACGGGGGAGAGAAATAAAGTTCACACAGAGAAATTAATTTTGAAAACAGATGGCAAATCCTGGCGCCACCTCTAAACAAGATTCAATCTTTGGGAGAACGGTGTGTAGATAATGTTTTTTTCTTTTTTCTTTTTTTATATTGCTTTGATGAGAGTAAGGATTGGAGGATTCTTCTTCGTCTTGAACAGGTGGCATATGCAGTGTGGAGTGAAACTAAGTAAGAGTAGAAGCAGGAGGACACTGTAGGGTTATTTCATCTCCTCTTCCTCCTTTTTTCCATCCCATGGACTTCATCCCCTATCTCATTCACTACTGCTCACCATCACCTTCCTCCAGCTCTTACTGCTAAAAGAGGAGGAGGGTATGGTGTAGGTGTAGGATTGGAGGAAAAAGAGAGAGAAAAAAGAATACCAAATAAATTAGAAATTTTCGTACAGGCCCTGCTTCCATGTGTTCCATGCTAGCAATAACAATTAAATATCGACCGCTTTTCCCCGGCCGAAGAGAGAACCTGAGATACCCAGGGACTGCCAAGTACGGAGACCACCTCCCTCCTCCCCTCTATCACTCCTCCTTCACCTCCCACATATGCGCTCACTCACTCGCTCTTCTTCTTTTCCCCTAACTGACTCTTTATACACACACATACACCTCTCTTCCTTTTAATCCAAGTCCATCAGGTCAATCTCTTCTAATTTGGCGTATCTCATTTCTCCTGATTCCATCTTACAAACCCCATTTCAGCTCCACTTTTATCATTACTGATTTGAGGGGGGTAAAGACCTCCCATTCCTTTCTCTTTCCCTCTCGCTCACTTTCCTGTGCAAAAATTACTTCCTCACGCCTTGCATGTTAGTTTATCAAAATCAATTATGCGATTGCGATTTGCTGTAGCTTTCCCTCCCTGAATGTCATGCACAGGGACTCATTATTGAGAACAGATTTTGTCTGACATCTCTTAGCCTCTCTCGTTTTATTTTGGTGAACTTTTTTTCCATGTATGCAGACAAAGATAAATTGTTGTAGGAAAATTTATATCATAAGAAAGAGCTATTGTTTAACCTATGTGATCCAAAAGTCCAACTAAAGACATTTTAGCCTCATGTTTGTTTGGGGAATTATGAAAACATTGGAAGTGTTGTGGAATCTTTTTTATTGTCAATCAATCAAGTTCAATCAAATTTTATTTATATAGCCCACATTTACAAATCAAATTTGTCACATAGGGCTTTACAGGATTGGTAACATCCTCTGTCCTTAGACCCTCAACCAGGGTAAGGAAAAACTACCGAGGAAGAAACCCTTTTAACAGGGAAAAAAAACGGTAAAAACCTTAGGGAGAACCACAGGAGAGGGATCAACTCCCTGGATGAACAGACAGTGCAATGGATATTACCAGAACATAAAAATACAATAAAATAAAACAAATACAAAAAGAAATTGTCTGCATCTAACAACTCTACCCACTACTTGAGTGTACACCTAACACATCAATGATATTATTAGTACTCAAGAGTGCCTATGCAGAATTTGTATAAAATTCATTAACCTGCAATGTGTGTTTGTAATAAAGATCCATTCCCTCGGTTCTTCCTGGTTGTGCTCTTCCAGGAGTTTGTTTTTATGTTACAGCTTTTTGTCAGCATAATTTACTGATAAGGTTGAAAAAATCAGCATTGTTAACCCAGATATGTGAGTGAAAGTTTGAAAGAAATGCTTGAAATGATCAGATTTCATGATAACATTCATAAGTAAACATTTCATTCATTCATTTTTTTTAAACATAATTCACAGCATCATATTAGCATTAGCTTTTTGGACATCATCATTATCAATACCCCAAATGGATTACTACCTGGTAATTTTGTTACTTTCAGGTAAGCTAACAATCATTAGTAAAAAGTTGTCACATAATTATAATCTTTTTTTCTCTATAATCAAATTCCTTTCTATATTTTTTTGTGGATGTATTTATGTTTTGTGCTGTGTTATTTTAAACGATTTTCTATTTAATGTTTTAATGTTTAAGCTTGTTTTCCTACAGTCTGCAATTGTCCTGTCATTTCAAAATGTTCACATCTGTGAACCTTCTAATTGCGTAGGGGACCAGTTGCTGCTTGTTTTTGTCAACTACACTTGTTAAACTGTGATCTCTGTGGTTAACTATTGCATTAGCTACTCTATCCTACTCTATCCATGTCTGTGTGGTTACCTTGAAACATTGTCTTCTTTATTCAGGGAGACTACCGATAGAAAGTGGCCTCAATGGCTACAATTGGGTGCACTTCCATTTGTTATTAAATGTTAATTAATGTGCATTGTCCATCGTTAACAAATAAAAAGATAAATAATAAAAAATAATAAAATACTCAACAATATTTAATGTTGTATTACATAAACTTAATTCTGTTTTTACTTATGTCTCACAGTTTTCACATTTGGATTAAGATTTCTCAAAATCTGTGCACATTTTGTCTAAAACAACGACTCAATAAATTGGATGTTTAGTTTCAATAAATCAATTAAGTTCGATTTTGTCCAATTTAATCAAATATTCAGCAGGTGGTGCCCTTGTGTTTAAGGAAGCAAACCGGGGTCTGCAAAAGGTTTCCATGAAGGACTCCCAAAATTTCCAGTGGGCTCACTTACTGGAAGGCACTAAATGCGGAGGAGTGTGATTTGGGTGGCAGTTGTGGAGACTTCTGCCTCTGAGGACTAGGTAAATCTATATGGGCAGATAAAAATGTATTAATGAACAATTCCATTTGAAGAGATGGAAATAATTGTGCAGAATTTAAAATAATGCTTATCTGGGCAGGAGTGAACTAAGATCCTCTTTCAAACTTCTGTTACCCTTTTCCTCTTCTCCAGCAAAGTAGACTCATCATTCAGGAAATATTGGTTGGGTGGGTTCAGTTGATGCATGGTTGCTTTTGTTTGAAATAATATGTTATTCAAAAGCAAAAATGTCATGTAATGACTTTTTCTAGACGGGAGACTGTTACATATAGTTGACCATATGTTCTATATACTTTGTGCCGTAGTGGGGCTGTCATAGGGGGAACAGAGGGGATTAAATAGAGGGATTGTTTCAGAGTTTAGAAAAAGAATGAAAAAGAAAACCCAGGTTAGACTCAATTCCCTTCCAACAATTTGCTTTGCTGATTGACAGTGCCCTTGGATGTGTGCAGCTCGTGAGATAACTGCCAGGGAGAGAGAGAAAAACAGTGACATCATCATCATCATTGTTACCTTCATCATCATGTTGGACTCAATTCCCAAATATGAGACTGCCAACTTACAGAAAGTTTCTCAATTATTATGGTTGTGTCTTTTTTCAGTGCTCTTTATTTTCTTTCCACATCAGAACTTCTCAGAGATCACACCTAAGATATTCAATTTCTATTTCTTTCAACCCAGCACCACAGCTCCCTCATCATTTCTTTCATCTCTCCTTTTTTCTACACAGTGCCCCTCTGTTGTCGCCTCTCTCTCCCTTCTGCTTTACTAACCTTCCCCTTATCCCTACCTTTACCTCGTTATCTTCTCCTGTTTGAATCTAATTAGTTAATGCATTAATTATCCACGCCCCAATACCTGCACTATTACCATACAACCCTGGGCCACCTCCACCCCCCACCTGGCCTGTGGCCCCCGTGCTGAGATTGGAGATGCTTTGTGGACAGGTGGCTCCTGCAGCTGCAGCCTCACATACGTCCACAGACAGACACGGTCTCTCTTTCCACAGTTTTTCTTTACCCTATGCCTCTTTTCACTCTAATTCTTGCTCTTCCACTCTTTACCCCCTACCTTCCCCTACATCCCCCAAGTCATCTGTCTCCCTCTCCTCTCCCGCGTCCATCTTTCTCTGCCCCTCTGCACTCTTCTTCCCTTCATCCGCCCCCCTCTCTCCGTGCCTTGCAGTCAACCTATGCCGCTTGCTCCCTCCGTCTCTCTCCCTTTCGCTCTCCCTCCCTCTCTCGCTCACTCTCTTCTCTCCCCGGCGACGGAATTATGAAAAATGCGCCCATCGACAGAGCGCCTCAGCTTCGATTAGCCGAGATGGGACATGACAGGCCGCGATCAATACTTATACCGTCCTATAACGTGTCAACTAATGAATCAATCTCGGCTAAATTTTCCATTTTTCAAAAGCCGACGCGAGAGACTGGAATATCCTCTTTTGTAAAGATATTATTATCGATTTCGTCGGCAATTTGACATCGGGGGTAGTTAATTCCACTCTAGAATAAAATTGAAAACACTTGAGATTGAAGTGAGAGAGAGGGGGGGCGGGGGGGAGGGTAGAAGGGGGTTGGGGGAGAGATGAGGGGCTGCGAGGTAAGGGCAAGCAGGAGGGGAATAGTGTAGACTGTTGACTTGATAAAAGACAATGGGAAGATGGAAGGAAAGGGAAAAGGTGGGCAGGAAGAGAAAGATATTTATCTATCTATCTACCTACCTATCCATCTACCTACCTATCCATCTATCTATCTATCTATCTATCTATCTATCTATCTATCTATCTATCCAGGAAATTGCTATTTTGTTTACTACTACGTTTACTACTATTAGACATACTTTTTTCCTGATTACTTTTTATTGTATGGGATTTTTCAGCAAATGCTTTTTATTAATAAAAATAATGCAAATAATTAAAAAAACACTGTAAAATAGCTTGATAAAGCAAAACTCCTGAGATTGGAATACATTTTGTGATATAATCAATGAACCAAAACCTAAAATTGCAAAGCAGTGAGGATTTCCTGTACTGCTAAGACTTGCCAGTGCCCATGGCTCAAAGAAAATATATGCACAAAATGAGTTTTATTGAAAAATGTCTCAGATCAATGACTTAGTGGCTTCTTTTTTATGTGAGTTGTCTTTCTGAATGTATGAAATGGATATATAAATAAAAAGGTAGATAAAATAAATTAAAATGTCACAATAACTTAAAAATTTTTTGCAGACCTTATAAGATCAACTTTAGGACACGTGTCTTGCATGGGAACTCAACTTTTTACTGTTCAGGAATTTTAACCCAGTCGTCATATGTGGTAGATGAGTGCTGAAAACCAGCTGTTAAGTTACCTCCCAGAATAAACTAAAGCATTAAAAAACTTTTTGTGCAATATCAGACAACAAGGCTAAACCGTTGGACGTAGAACGGTTGGTGTTGAAGTGGTGATCGTTGTGTACTTCTTTAGGTAAGCAGTTAATTTGAGCTTAGATATGTTCGTCTTTCAATGTATTTAGTGTCTTTTGTGTCTGGTTAAGAAACGGGGTCCAGAGGGCTACAGGTTTGAATCCACCAACTGCCAAGTTACTACTGAGGTCCACCGAGCATGGCACTGTCCCCACTCACTGCACCCGGGGGCTCAAAGCTGCCCACTGTTCACTGTGGAAATGGTTTACATGCAGAGATTACATTTCATTGTGTGCAGTGATGTGGATCACAATGTCACAATGACAAGGAGCTTGCTTTCCTTTCCTTTTTTATTTTTATTAATCAGAAAATCTATTTCTGTTTTTTAAATTCTAATTTGTTATTTTCTTGTTTTGTTGAAGAGTTATATTTACAGTAGAAATGCTTAAAATGTCCATTAATTCTGATTTAATTTAAAGTCAACCTCAGTATGGTTGGATTTTAACTCTACACAGTATAGGCACTGTTGGAGGAAAAATACTTTCTTCGGGTCAAGAAAGACACAGGATTGAATCCACCAGCCCTTGAGTCACACTGAGCATGGCACCTTAATCACCCACTCCCCCGCTCAAAATCACAATTTTTTAAACTTCATTGTTAAGGCAGTTGGCTTCCAGTGGGCTCATTACCTTTGTAAAGAGTGTCTGCTATGGTCCTGTGTCATTTGGGTCGCAGTTGTGGAGACTGCTATCCCCGCCACCTGGTAAAAGATAAGAGGGTAGAGATGGATAGTTGGATAGTAACCGCTAAATCCCAGTTTATTTATTTTTCTAAATATTAGAAATTGTAGCCTACAAATGCCTTTGTACTGAATGTGTGCGGGGATATCTTTATGTTCTTTCCAGTTCGAGAACCTCAATTTTATAGTGGAACCACAAACCAGAAACGTTAAAATATTGTACCAATTAACAAGAAAAATCTGCTTATAAATGTTTATATCAAATGTTATATGGTAAACATAAATGGTTCAACATTGCATATGCATTGCACATAAGAAATTACATTTCAATATATTAAAAGGACAATCCAAAGTGATTAATGCAAACCTGATGTGTGTTATTTAAACAAAAATTACCGTCAACATGAAAAGCCAACATTGAGACTATGTCAAATGTGATTTGTCAAGTCTCAGCCAGTGAATGTTGTTTAAAGCTGTTAAAATAAAAAAAAAACAAAACTGAAACTCATCGCAAAAATTTTATTGTTTTAATCTAGCTCAAAAGAGAAGTATACTAAAGATACTAATTTGTGTGTTTATGTCTGTGTGTGTGTCAGCAGACAAAACAGTGAGCCTGAGACTCAGCATGTGTGTGTCAGAGTGAAATATAGATGGAGGAGACCGGTGTGTGTGGGGGTCAGCAAGGTGCAGTGTAACTGTCGACAATCACAGCCTTATTTACCTGTCAAAAACACTATCATCCCACACAGCCCCAGCCAAGCAATTTCTCCTGTCTCTTTCTCCCTTCCCTCTTCTCTCTTCTCTATCACTCCCCCCGCTCTGTTTCTTTCTGTCTCCAATTACAATCTAGAGGGCTATTTCTCTCCAGGACAAAAACACTCCCCGCAAGCCCTCCCTCTTCTTTCCGATAGCCACTTCACTCCACCCATTCTAGGTACTTGTTTCTTTTTTTTCTTTCTTTTCTCTACTCTTCTTTCCTCTGCTTGGATTTCTCAGAGTGGAAATGAACAAGGTGTAAATACACAGCACTTATCCCAGTGCATGATGCTCTTTTTGTGTTTTCTGTTCAACCATGAAGGCTTTGACCCCATTGTTTATGGGGTCAAAGTGTTACCTTACCACTCCAGTAGGATAAGCCACTCCTTATGATAAATGTTATGTATTGCCTAAATGTGGTGCAAACAAGTTTATAAGCAATGTAAAACAACCAGCAGTATTAATGTATGAAAGGGGAAAACTTTATATGCTGAAAAAGCAATGAGACCCTGTGACCCTGGAACAGGCATGGGCAAACTAAGGCCCAGGGGCCAGATGCGGCCCATAATTAAATCATTTTAATGTGGCCCGCCAATCTTCCAAATAAAATATTTATCTATAATATCATTTTACTTCTGCCTTTTCCCTGCAACGCCTGTGTTTCCCCATAAGATTGCATTGCAATGTCTTGTAGAAATGTAGTATTTTAGATTTTATGTAGAATTTTAAATGCCATTTAACTCAGTCACAGCGAATGCTCCTACTTTCTGCTTTATACTTGGCCCCCTGTCCAATATTAGGACACTTTGCGACCCGCGATTCAAAAAGTTTGCCCACATCTGCCCAAGAATGTGTGTTTCCTTTTGGTGACGGGAGAGAACTGGTATTAATTGTCAATTACTCAGTTGTGAGGCATCTGAGCCAGACTTGTTGGATTTAAAAACAAGAATTTTAATTATGTATTTATGTATTATGTATTATATGTATTATTTATGTATTATGTATTTAAAAAACTAATAACTCTCCCTGAACCAACACCTTAACGTGGTGGAGGGTTTTGAGTTAATCTGAATTAACCTAGGGGGTATGTTGTCTGGGGCCTAAAGCCCCTGGTAGGGTCTCCAAAAGCAAACAGGTCCTAGGTGATGGATCTTACAAACGGCAGTTCAAGATACCCATTATAGAGAAAACAACATCAAAAAGGCAGTTTACGTTGCCCAGATTGGTGTTACCGGGGCCTCACTCTGGAGCCAGCCCGGAGATGGGGCTCATAGGTGAGTGCCTGGTAGCCAGGTCTGGGTCCACAGGACCCGTCCAAGCCAAGCACAAAGAAAAGACGTGGGTCCACCTTCATGAGGACTGACCATGCGCAGGAAGGCCTTGTAGTAAAAAGTAGGAGTAAAGTAGGAGCTTGTAGTAAAGTCTTTGCTCCTCCACATCGAGAGGAGTCAGTTGAAGTGGCTTGGGCATTTAAGTTGGATGCTCCTAGACGCCTCCCACGGGAGGTGTTTGGGCCATGTCCCACTTGGAGGAGACCCAGAGAAAGACCTAGGACAAGCTGACTATGTTGCTCGGCTGGCTTAGGAATGCCTCGGGGTCCTTCCATGCTAGCTGGAGGAAGTGTCTGGGATGTCTGGGTATTCCTAGGACAATCATTTTTTTGGAAAACATTTCTCCTCTCATCTAAGAGGCTTCTTCAGTTCTAACTGTTAATGAGGAGTAACAGAAGTTATATCCTGTAGGTGAGGAGAAAGGGGTGTTTTGGGTGGACCTCAGGGTTACCTGTGTGCGATACCAGTCATTGGGTGGGAATTGATGGGTCGTTACCATCATTGTCAGAGTGGTTTATGGGAATTTTACATGCAACATATGTATATTTTTTACACTGCCATCAACTAATTTAACTCTTGACAGCACAGTACAATTTCATTTAACATGATTTACATCCAGTGCAATAGCACTGCACCCAACTTAAGGGACACACCTATGACTTAGGGACATCTGATTTAGATTATTTATACTATGTTTATTGAGGTTCTCAGTCTTGCAGGTCATGGTCACGGTTAAAGAGTTGAGTTAGGCAACTTGATATTTGGCTTGTTCAGTTCAGAGAACTTCAGAGAACTGAAGAAGCCTTTTGGATGAGAGTTGAAACGTTTTCCAAAAAACTGAATGCCCAAATGCCTAACTTAACTCTTTAACCTAATTATTTAGACTAAAAGCCCATTAGCAATGTCTTTGTCAATGGAAGACAGAATTCAAATTAGGGCCGCTGGCGTTTTTTAGAGCGCTTGCCACCTCAAGGGAGGTTTACGAGGGGCTCAAACGGTGTAACAGTAATTGTAGAAACTGCTGCCCCTACAACCAGGCAACAGATATGTGGAAAAAGATTAATGAATTGATAAATAGACCACCAAAAAGGGAGCAACGTTTTTTCCCTGTACAATACACTACCAACATTGCAGTTAAAACATCCGAAATCAATCAACCCTGCCAATGAAGGATGTTGGTCATTCAGGCCATGGTCAAGGTTAAAGGGTATAGTTATTCAACTGGACATAAAAAAAAAGAATGTTGAGTTGCCTAACTAAACTCTTAAGTCCTGCCGATAATGCACCAAAAAAGGCTAAATCAAGAATTTACTATAAACCTTGTGTTGAAACGTTGTTCTGTTAACCTGCTGTTTTTACGTACTCCACTGGATAGAAGTAATTTAATTTCTTTTGTAGGGTTTCAAGAAAAATAGACCTCAGGTATTTCTGTTTCTCTTGTGTCTGGCATCTACAGTGTGACATGACAGAATTCTTAGTGGCCTTAATTACTTTTTTGCCTTGGTTCCCAGCACAGTGGGCTGTATGATTGGAAATAAATGTATTTAAAAGTAAATCTAGTTTATTCCCTGAATGCTCTGTCATGGTTTTCTGTGATGCATGACATGTGTTAATGTAGATCCAAAGGGGTTTGGCTCTTAATTTCTCATCACTTGTGAATTGCCTTGGTTTGAAGGATTTTTTTCATGCCCTTGTTATCTTTTTAAGAAAACAAATTTCAGTAGAGCATGTAGTATGTGTGTAGTCTTAGTACAAACTACTTTTTTTGTATTATTACTGTGAACATCCATTCACACATGTAAGATACATGATTTATTAGGGTCCCAATATATAATGTTTATTTCTTCTCACCAGTCATAATGACTTTCAGAATTGCAGTTCCACTTGAAGTTAAGACTTCAAGAATGTATAGTAACTGCTATAACGTTAACATCTCTACATACTGTATTTCTGAAATTGAACATCATTTATTTAAGTTCTGAAAAACTGTAGAATGCTCTGTGTAATGAAAACAATAATTGAATAATTCCATGTTCCATCAGGACCACTGTGAGCAGCATGAGATGTGCACGCTAGATGTGAATTTAAAGGTAAAAATTACCACTAGTGTGTGTTCTAGTAATTTAGAAATCCCATGAGTTATAGCTTTAAGCTCTGCAGGTCACACAAGCTGAGCTTGTGGGCCAGTTCAGCCCCTGGGCCTTCAGTTAGATTTTTTGGCTGTAGAGCATTTGGCTGTAGGCCCATAGTTTGCTAAGGTTGGGTCTTGATGATCAAGACAGGTGTTGTTAGGGGCAAAAAAAGCAAAACAATATTTTATGTGCATAAACATGTCTTTGTTTATCATTTTGCACTGCTAGTGTTTACAAAGGGATGAATAATAAGAATTACTATTATTCTCTTGGGAGTTTCAATGACAGAGTTCTAACTTTAAACAAAACAAATCCTGAACAATAAATAATTTTAACAGTGATTAGAGGGAAAACACAGACAGGAAAGTTTGGAGAAAAAGCTAGAGAAGCCAGATTGAGATGGTTTGGACATGTTTAGAAGAGGGACAGTGGCTACATTGATAGAATAATGATTCTAGAGATGGAGACCAGGTAGGAGACAATGAGGAGATTTATGGATGCAGTGAGAGAGGACATGGAGGTAGTTGAAGTGAAGAAGAGTAGAAAATACAGAGTACAGGGTGAAATGGAAAATGTTCACTTGCTGTGGCAACCACTGAAGAAGGGACAAGCCAGAAAGAGAAGGAATAACAGTCTTAATTTTTACAGTACATCAATATGTAGTTTAACAGTCAGCTTTTTAAAGTTGGGGTTTTGGGGAGATCGTTTTGGTTTTTCATTTGTTAGTCAAAGGAAAGTGTAATCATGTCACAGGTGGACAGTCAGTTGTCACTTGGAGATCTGAGGCATCAGGTTGACGACCACATCTCTCTGAGTAGCCCATTCTCACTCGAAAACAAAATAATCTCACCCAGTTTCACCTCTTGCTTGCACATACCCGGACAGCCATTCCATTTTAAAAGAACACATTTCTTTTTTAGTTTGGCTTTGTGAGTGGATTTGCTTCTGTCCGTTCGTTTCCCTATAATATGGGGTTAGCAAAGCGCCGATCCGTGCTATCTCTCTCTACAGTCTATGCTCTACACTCTGCCGCCCCGTTAGCTACATGCTAACCTGCAAAACAGTGACACTTACACATAGATTATTATATATCATATACAGTCAAGGCCAATGGTCATGTATTCACCTAGTAGGTCATGAAAATAAACATTTATTCAAGTGGAGGACTCAGTCTTTTTAACACTCAATTACACATGCAAATAAGGCATTGTCAAACTGTGCTGCCAGGAGAGAACACATGGCTGGATTTAGAATGTAGTCAATGTGAAATAAAACAAGATCATTTAATGTGTTCTTATACAAACACAAGGAAACCCGTGGATGGGTTAGCCATCTGTGACACCTGTAGTGCCAAATGACCTGTAAGTGAATTAAACATTTAGGAACAAAAGCAGATGCAAAACATTGGGTGTATGGAGTCCAAGGTTCAATAAGAATCACATTCTTGATATTGTTGATCCTACTCTGTAAGTTACTTTTACGTACTTACATTTTTTGATAAATATAACACAGGCCTGCTGCTATTTTTGTTTAACTAAACCAGCAGTGACAGACAAAGACTGAGCAAAGAGAAATGCTAAATATCTTGCTGGTATTTTTCAGAATCAAGTACTATAATCTGCTGAAAATGTTTAAGTGAACACAAAGGGGTTTTCAAATGTCATTTTTTCTTTTTAAATTTTAAGCTTAAATAATTGCCACATTTTTAATATTCTACTGACAAAATAAAATGTTCCAGTCTATCATATCATATACATCTTGCATTACCAAACAGCACTTCGTGAGCCCTGTTCTTCAACTGCTTACTGTTGCATTGATGCGTCAGCATCCCACAACTAACGCAATGTGACAGTGTTGAGATTATCATATCAGGCCTGTATTACCCGATATTAACGCCATTACTGTGCCCAGCAGTTCAGGTGTACCACTCCATTGAATTAGGGGGAGATAGGGAAATTGTGCAGTGGGATTGTGAGAAAGAAGAGAGAACTAAATGGGGGATGAATTAATTTATGAAAATGCGTGGTGAAGCTTGGGCCCAGTAAAAGCTCTGTTTAGTGATGGTATATTTGATAATATTTGGGCTTGAATAAGTATTTGTAAGTGTGTCTTGGGTTTTTGCAGAGGTGTTACAACTATCTTTACTTTGCATATATTCTAATCAAGTAAAGAGCAGAGCCCTGCTTTCAGCGACCACTCACGGAGACACTGGTTTAGATACATGGATGATATCACCATCAGAAAGGGTGAGGTTAAAACTTTCACTAACCACCTTAACTCAGTGGATAATAGGATCCAGATCGCAGAAGAGGTCAGAAGATGTCACATTTGGTTGCCATTTCTAGTTTGTCTAATGCACATTGAGGAAAACAGGGAACTGAACCTAAAGATATGACCACTACCCTCTGTTTGACCCATATCATTCAATTGATCACAAATTGTGGATGATTTACACCCAAAGTATTTCTTCAGGGTCAGGAGGGACAAGAAGGGAACACAAACATGCAACACAGCACTTCACATATGTATCACTGTGGCTTGATAAAACAGCCAAGAAGCCAAGCAAGCAGAAGACAGAAGATACACAAGATACACTGGAGGAGTAACATCCTTATCCCATATGTGGCAGGAGTCTAAAAAAAAACTCAGAGGGATCTATGGTGACCATTAGATTGCAGTGTACTTCAAGCTCAGCAACCTCCTGAGGAAATTGTCCTCTCTAAGGACAAGATTCAATGACTAACAGCACCTTGCATTCGGAGCATACACCATCAGCGCATACACCACATTGCCTGACCTGTACTTTGGGGAAACAAAGCAACCACTACACAAACATATGACACAGCACAGACATGCCACAACATCAGTCCAGGATTCAGCAGTCCACCTCCACCTCAAGGAGTAGGGGCCCTCACTAGGGTGCACATTCTTTAGAGGACAGATAGTTTGAGAGAGGAGTGAAGAAGCCATTCATGACAAACTGGAAAGACCATTTTATAGATGAGCTTCCAGAGATAGATCCACCTAAAAGGGATCTCCAAGAGTTTAAAAGGTTGGCCCTTTTGCCTTAACTCTAGCTCACCCCAAACCACTTTGATAAGATTTAGGTCCGGTGACTTTGGAGGCAAGGCCATGACCAGTGCTCCTTCACACTTCTTCTTGGTTATACAGACCTTACAGGGCTAGATGGTGTCTTTGGGGTAATTGTATTGTTGAAAAATAAATCCAGGTCCAAGGATGCTGTGGTAGCCATGCCAGTTGCCATCGATTTTGAATAAATCTCCAGCAGTGCCAGCAGCAAAGTACCATCACAATTCCTCTTCACAGTGGGAAGCAAGCACGCAGAATCCATTTGTTCACCTTCTCTGCATTGCACAGACAGGGTGGTTGTGTAACGGTTGTGTTTCACATTTGGACCTATCAGACCGAAGCATCAGGTGACTAAGTCATAGTCACTTGAAGTGCCATATAATTAATGTCTTCAGTTATTCTACACTTTTTGTTAAGTAAATATTCCATGTGTTCATTGACAGTTTTGATGCATTCAGTCAGAATATACAATGTAGAAAGACAAAAAAATAAAACGTATCAAATGAGAAAGTGTGTCCAAACTTTTGGACTATAATGTAGATCCAACCTTCAACTGCTTGTTTTAAGTCAACAAGTCAAATACAGGTGGCAGAAGTTTCAAAGAAACATATAAAATCTACATCTATCTATATATAAATAACCTATACAAATAAAATAATCACCACCGACAGGCACATATTGCACTGGAAATTAAAGTTATTTCCACTTTTTCCATTGAAAAAAAAAAGAAAAGTTTGTTGAAAGGGCCAAGGATTTGGTACTTTTCATCGTTCAACTACAGTAGTGGTAGAACCTAAAATGCCTGTCAAAATGTCTAAACATCTATTTTGTTTTTACTGTACTGTAATGTACAGTGAACGTATAACTTATTTCCAGACTCTAATTGCAGCGTCACTCTCTCACTCTCTCACATCCACACAGCTCTAACCCACACTGGGAAACATTAACCCTATAACTGCTGTATAAAACCTTATAACCATAACAGTCCCAATAGATTTCATTATGATAGTTGCTACAGAGCTCAACACTAAACTGTTTATAGGGCATCATTGAAATACTATGAAATAAAAAAAACAACTTAAGAGTGTTGTTGGGGGACATAACCAAAGATTATTTGGTTTGTTTACGCTAGAGGCTCCGTGTAACATAGCACTTTTATTGGATATTTCCCACTTGTTTAACCTTCTATTGCACGCAGATACCTCATTGGCAACCACCAGCAACTGTGAGAACATTTTCCCTCCTCATTTTTCTCCGCACATAGACACTAGCATGACCAGCTCAATCAACTCGGCTAGCGCGGCTAACCCTCCGCTAACGGCTAGCCCCACGGACCCTGATAACTCACAACTCCGACAAGCCCTACAAAAAATCAACCACCTGCTTGAGGTCAATCGCAAACTTTCTGATGATCTCAAGAGAAAAGATGCCCTGCTAAATAGCTATATTGACCTCGCCGCTGAACAGTCCCAGCGGCTTACTGCACACTCAACAGCCCTCCAGGACACCGTACCTTGGATACCCCCCGATCCACAGGGAGAGCCGGATGACAATCGTGGACCTCCCGGATCCCGGCCTCCCTCCTGCTCTACTCCTCACCCCCAGCGCTCCTGGTCCGAAGTAGTGTCTTTCAGGAAACAACGCCCTCCTGACCGCAGCTCACTCTCCAAACCTGGCTCGCCTCCCCTTCGGCTATCAAACCGGTTCGATGCCCTGTCACACGCCGCTGAAGACCCCCTCGGTGACTCACAGAGACCCACAACCAACGATTCGGACCACCAGACCGGCCCACGCTCTACAACATCTGAGTCGCGTCGGAGACTGCTGAAAGATGCGGTTCGCAGAAACTCCGGCTGCCCAACTCACGACTCGGCTTCAAGAAACATCGGCCTGCCAAACACCGGAGCTGCACCCACACATGATCCGCGGAAAGGCTCCTTCCTCCACCACGCTGGCTCCTCTTCATCCTCCTCTTCATCCCGCAGCGACTCGCCAAAGCTCTCAACCCATCACCGAGTCCCCAGCACGCAGCACGGCGCTGGCACCATCCATGTCCCATCTCATCGCCCACTATTTCCACCCTCAACACTGTTAATCGGAGACTCCACCATCAGGAACATCCGGTTCTTCAACGCTAAAACTATCTGCTACCCTGCTTCCACCGTCCTTGACATCCTGACGGAACTCCCCACCTTGCTCCAGTCACTCCCTC
>JAFBJS010009952.1:0-29332 GCA_016785265.1 Paraplagusia blochii | reverse complement strand
GATTAACGTCGTACGCTTTCCGACGTGCACAACAAACCAAAAATATGTATTGTCTTTTTCAGATGACAATCTCTCCAGGCTGAGTCATTCTGTGACCTATTAATGGAACCAGAGGAAACAAAGAAAAAGGTGAAAAAGGGGACCATGTCTTTCGCCGTTGTGATCACGGGGACATCTGTGATTTACCACAGGACTGAGAGGTACCGTCAGTCACAGTATTTGCATCACATGGTTGGATGTGATGCAAAACTCATGATGATGAACACATGCTGACCACCTTCCCTCAGTGCTTATGATCTTACTAAAAATCCAAGATCCAAAGATCCAAGACCATCGTAAGCTATTAGCACTTCACTTTAAGGATATTACTGCCACCTACTGTGTTCTGGCAAAAAAAAAGGAAGTCAAGTGAGTGAGACACTGTAGTCTGAAGGGAACCTTCCCTCTGGCTTTAAGAATATTGAAGAAAATACCTTTTGTGTGATTGATGTAGTTCTCATATAAAATAATTTTATGCATTGAAATTTTGCATATTTGTTTATTTGAAATTATTCAACAACATGCTGCAAGACATAACAATCTGGCATCTGTGTTGTGGTAATATTTATCCCCTGTATAATCTAAAATGCTCTTAAAAATACCATTATGTACAATAATAATCCTGTTTTCCTAGATCTTTGTGCATACCTCTTTAAAGCCAATTACCTTATGCTACCCATGTTGCTCATTTTGAAAAACAAAAACAAAAAAACAATGATATTGGCTTTAATAAGAACATTAAGATCACTCCTGAGCAACATCACAAATGAGAACTGGGTGTTTGAATCTTTTTTTCTTCTAACCAAAATATGTTTGTTACAATATGGACTTTTACACCTGCATAAATGACAATCAAAAAAGACTTTGTCATAATATAATAATAATTATTATTATTATAATTCATTCATCTTCATCTGCTTGTCAGGTGTAGGGTCGCAAGGTCAGTGAGCACCACCCAAATACTATTGCACAATATTGTGAGTGGCAACCTGACATTTGGTGGATTAGAACCTGAAGCCTTGTGGACCTAAGTCCACTTCATTAACCACTAAGCCACTAATACTTACTATTATTATTATTATTATTGTTATTATTATACTAAGATGAATGAGACCAATGAATTCCATTCATAGTATTATTAGCATTATTTCCTCTTGCCTTCATAATAATTGATGCAATATAAATGCATTTCCGGCGGTGTTCTTTGGTCACACAGTTGTCACACACTTAATTTCCTGCAGCCTGATGATGACATCTGGGCCTGCAGGGTGTTCAAGAGAGCGTGTGCAACAAAACAAGTCAGTAAATGCTGATCACATGCTGACTGGAACATAACGGCTCTGGTGAAAAGTCGTCTAAAGAGATTCACTTACAAAACTTCAGGCTTTTTAGAAGTGAAAATGTGGAAGTGAATAATACTGTATTGACCTGAGAGCTGTCAGGATTTCAAAACTACTAAAACGTCCACCAGTGGTCATTTTGACCGTTAGGTTCTAAAATAATAAAAAGCATAGGATACACTCTCACGTTAAATATCACATAATAACTATAAGGCACACGGATGTCTAACCTTTTACCTGCTGTTGTCTGGTTTGGGTTAATCAATGTGATCATAGTCACCTGTACCTTGGTCATTAGTCTCACTCGTGTCACGTGGTGCCCATAGCTTATATAAACCCACTCTCTCTCACGTCGTCTTCGTGGTATCAATGTGTGGTGTTGTTTGGAATTGTCTGATGTCTAGAGTTGTATTCAACTGCTGTCAAGTTTTGGTTTTGGGCTGAAGAAGCCAAACCAATAACAAGTTATTGTGAGGAGGACATGTACGTGGTTTCGAAAAAAAAGCCTCCCGGTGCTGCATTTTGGTCCTACTGTGTTGTTGAATACACGAACCATAATAACTGATCATTTTTGAGGAGAAAAGATTGTAAGTGTCCCTTTTGGATTGACAAATACAGTAATGGATATTTGAGGTGATTTGTCCAGCTTCAGTTTACACATGTTTATGTTGCTGATAGGACTGGTTCAGCCTGTGTGGACAAAGCAAGTGTAAAGCTTTTACAGAAAAAAAAAATCTTCTGAAAAAAAAGTTGTTTTTTTTTTCAGTGTTATTTGCCGGAGGTGAATTTTGCTTGATTTGACAAATACAGCTGAGCTACTGCTATACCAGTACTGATGAGAAATTCAAGCAGTAGTTATGATGTGAGCTTTCAGCATCTGTGGTGAATATAAATGAATACAGGTCTGTTAAGGATAGCACCTCAAGCTAATTATTATTAAAAGTTAGAAACACTTTTTAGAAACAAACAGTTGGTTTTATACAAACAGACCAACTTACACTTGACACATTTTCTTGTAGGAAAAAAGATGAAAAACCTTCCTGCTGTTCAAGGGGCGTCGACAGTGACTCCAACCATGTCTATGTCCTCCCTCACTGCATCCATCAATCGCCTCTTTGTCTCCTACCTGGTAGCTCCATCTGTAGGATCATTCTTCTATAAATGTCCCTGCTCTGAACATGTCCAAACCATCTCAATCTGTCTATGTCCATCCTGGTCTCTCCTAAAGAGAACCGCAGCGTCTAGAAGACACAGAACACAAACACTCTTATTTGTCCGATGCCTTTCACGTGAACTTCAAACTTCTGAGTGATTCTACAGATCAGTGGTTCTCAAAGTGTGCGGCGTGTCTCCCCTGGGGTGCACCAGAGCATTTCAAAGGACGCACAACACAAGTGAGAAGAAAGCCAGTTGTGGGATAACTTACAAAAATCAAAATGTTACACACACACACACACACACAAACACACACACACAGAGAAGGCCACGTTGCTAGGAAAGGATGTACCCTGGACAGTGTTTGTATAAGTTTGTGCTTTCATTGACTCTTCTAAGACAGCGCAACTGTACTTTTGCAAGTAACACACATATGATGATGCTAAGGGCCTAGTAACAACTTTATATATATATATATATACATTATTGGTAAACCACAAAGTTTTGAATGAATCTGGAATGATTAGTGGCAGTAGTGGTTTGGTCCAAAGACCTTAAATTTGGCACTTGAAGTATGTTATCTCAGAAAAATACCAAAACCATTAATTTTCCGGGGGTTTATTATAAAAAGTGCAAGGTATGAAAATGAACCTGAGAAGGTTGTGGGAGAGTTAATTGAAATCAGATATAATAACAGGAAAGTTCATACATTCTTACGGACCTAACAAGGTGTGACGGTGCTTTCATCTTCATACATAGCTTTTAAAGAAAAGAGAACTTTTTGTTTTCTTTAAGTGCGACTTTTTGTTTTATATTCAGTTGTAAGTCCAAAAAGGTTGTTAGTTCTATAGAAAAATGGAAATATTACAGCAACACCCGATTTTTATCTGTAGTTAGTTATATAAAGTTACACAAAAGAGTACTTGTTTTCTCAAAAAGGTGTTTGGTAAACCATTAGTTTTTAAACATGTTTCTATGGTGTTTCAGTGCTTTATTAATTAACACAATGAATTAAACATATGAATGAGCCATCCATAAGTCCAGTCAAATAAGGTACATTTATTTGTTTAGACCGAAGTTCATCTGTGAAACAGCAATACATTTTTAAAAAATGCACACAAGGTTATACTTTTCATCTTTAAATGATGTGACATGTCTCGCACACACACACATCCTGAAGTGAACCGGCAGAGATTAAACACACTGAATATTTCCTTCTCTATTATTAAATTTTATCAAAGAGATTTCCACCTGAACCTGTGATCTGAGAAGGAGCTCGACTCCAGCACTTCATCCTGACACTTTGCATAACAAGTGTCTACAATGTCTACGATATTTAAATAGTCCTACTTTTCGTGATCTGCACTAACATTTCTTTCTATTTTTTCATGTTAAAATATGAACAGTGATATAAGAGAGTCAGCTAAGGTGAAGGGAAAGGTTTTACAGAACAGTTGTGAGACCAGCCATAATGGATGGATTAGAGACACAATGAATAGGTAGAAGACTGGAGACAGAGCTGGAGGTGGAGGAGTTAAAGATGCTGATATTCTCTTTGGGAGAGACGAGGATGGACAGGATCAGGAATGAGGTGATTAGAGGGACAACACAGACAGAAAGGTTTGGAGAAAAAGCTAGAGAAGACAGATTGAGATGGTTTGGACATGTTCAGAGGAGGGACAGTGGATACATTGGCAGAAGAATAATCCTAGAGATGGAGCTACCACAAAGAGGAGATTGATGGATGGATGCAGAGAGGAAGGACATGGAGGTAGTTGGGGTAAAAGATACAGAGAACTTGTGAGATGGATAATGATGATTTGCTGTGGCAACTCCTAAAAAAAGAGACAAGCTGAATGTTTCCATATAAAATAGTTGATAGATATGTGGGTTCTTTTAGAAATGTTCCTTTTTAGTTGATTTTTATATTTTCATCAACTCCTGTGAGCTCAGCAGCCTAGTGTTTAACTAAATAGATGCAACATTAATACAATTTAAACCAACTTAGAGCAAATCAAATATAGAAGATCATAATGTTTCATTACATATACTTGTTTCAACTCAGTTTATGTTTGGTGCTACAGGACATCACACATGTAAAACATGTACAGTGGCTAGAACAGTGTTGATGAACACAGGATTAGGGTCTCAGCCCACAACCCACTCTACTCAGAACTCGACAATAGAATACAATAAATCATCTATTCATTGATTCATTCATCTTCTTCTCCTTCTCTGTTGCCGGGTCGTTGCGGCATCTGGCACCACCCAAATTACATTGCACCATATTGTGAGCCTTCCACTGGGTGGTGAGCCCACAAGATTATGTTATGTGGGTCGAGTTGATGCTATGATGGCAGCCATATGGCAGCTGATGGATTTGAACCTGAAGCCCTGAAGCGGCGGTCCACTGCCTTAACCACTAGGCCACAACTGATGACCTATATAATAATTGATATTGTTAACAACATTAACTCCACTTACACTGGAAACATACAAACAAACTACTTTTTATTCAAGGCAAATGACGTTAGCAGCGACCTGAAAGGCTTTCCGCAAACTTCTTTAGTCCAAATCTTTAACCTTTTAATATCCAGGATGTAACTTTACTTATTTACCCAAGTTACCCGACTGAAAGCTGTACATCAGAGGTATCGATTTAATGGAAATATCCCAAGAATGTAGGTTTAAGCTGCACTGAAAAACCCAACCTGCAGGGTCAGGTCTGGCCTGGAATCAACATACATATTATATGTATGTGTATATATATCTTATATGTTTTATTTTTTTTTTTCAAGTCCTGCTTTACCTCTACATCAATCTGTAAAATCTAACATTTCCATAAAATATACATCTAGATAAAAACGACTAAATGAAGCGGTCACAGGAGTACTGTAGTTTTCCTCTTGTGTTGTATTCTCTGAGTGTCTGCAGTCGGCTGGAGTTTAGCTGAAGGCTGGGTTGCGGACGCCCGACAGAGAGCTGACCGGAGCGATCTTGCCTTTGAGGAGGGTGAGGGAGAAGATGAAGAAACATATGCTCATGACCCCCAGGATGATCACCCCCGAGATGAGGGAACTCGTCACTGTGTTCATCTGAAAAACTGGAGCTTTCAGCTGAGCTAAAGCAGAACAAAGACAAAAAAAAATGGAGAACACTTCCTGTTGAGACAGTGTGCAGTGTTTCACAGTGCTGCAGGTGCAAGAGCCTGCTTTGGAAATATGTACATTCATTACTTTGCGTGATGTCAGTTCCTTTCAAGCTTGAACGTTTCGTCCTTTTAGACCCATTTAATATTATTTTAGCCACGACCGGTGCAACTCTGGACCATTTTAAGCAGATTGGAGTGCATTTGTTTCAGTCAAGGATCGTCATTTTACTACAAAGTGTTCTTTCGACCCTTTGTTTAAGTAAAAGTGCCCTGCGCCTGTGGAGAACAGTCTCAATTTGACGGAGTGCTGTGTTGTGTGTGTGCCCGTCTGATTAAAATGTCAAGGACAATTTAATTTCTAGGGATGTTTTTAGCCGATGTTTCTACTGATTTCTGCTCTTTAGTTAAAACACACTGTTGAAGCTTGTCGGCAATGCTGCGTGCTCCAACACTTTCCCTCTGACATTTATTTAATAATTAGAATTTCCAATGGAACAAGAGCTACTTATTGAAGCTCGATTCTTATCGGTGCTGAGACTGTGACCAAAAAAAAAAAGATATTTCACAGAATGATTATCTACGGACAAATCTGTCCATTTTCACACTTCTTTGTCTTAAACTTTCATCATACATTTTTCATATTAAACTCTGGTTGGCTGTAGGGTGTACACCAGGTGTGTTCGAAATTCTTTTGTCTCGTGAGCTACTTTTCAAACTAAATATATTTATCTGTATAAAATGGATATTTTACTCGTGACATTAACATATAAGGAAAGGAAAGCAAACCTCTGTATTTAATCCATCACCAAAGTGAACAGTGGGCAGCTTTGAGCACCCAGGGAGCAGTGAGTGGGGACGGTGCCATGCTCAGTGGACCTCAGTGGTAACTTGCCAGTTGGTGGATTAGAACCTGGAGCCTTCCAGACCCTAGGTTCCTTAACCGCTAGGCCACAACTGCCGCAAAACAACTATGTGATACTGTCTGACTCAATTTTTTTTTTCAACCAAACCTTGGATTGTGGCCCCCAGGACACTGTTCGTCCATCTAGATGTTATTGTTCTGCAGATGAGGACCCACTATTTTTGGAATGTGTGGACACTGTCATCAAAAAGTGTCCTGCAGGTATCTGATGTGTACACCAGGAAATGAGACATCCTGGCACTGCTGTGTGTCTTGTGTTATGTCTGGGAGGGTTAAGAGTCCGGGGGAGACATAATGTTGTTCCTAGGAAAAAAAAAACATTTTCTATACTCTCCCTGTTTGACCCTGTCCTCTGATAGCTCTCTTATTTATTCTTGTTTGAATGTGAAGAACAAAAAGCAAGTCTTTACTTTTGGCCAATAAAATGGATTCTGGTTGAAGTTCTGACCAAAGCCCAGGAACCACAGCACAATAGACTGCACTCTTCAAGTTCATACAGTGCTGAACAGCAATCAGCAGCCGCTGCCCTCTGTCTCTAACAGTCTCTGTGGGAGTTTCTGCCTGAGTCTCCAGTCACATAATTCCACTGCTGTACGGAGCCCAATTTCAAAAGTTGATACTAGGAGGAAAGTAGCACTTAATGTAACTCCTGCTGTGCACTCACGTCTAAAGGGATAATTACACATAATAAGGCAAAGAGTCCTACAGCGAGAGACATTTGCCCTAACTATCAAGAAACTAAATTTGTCGTTGCATAACGCCACATACAGTGAGCCTCTGTAGTGTCCTTTGAGTGTCCTCTGTATTTAACCCAGCAGCTTAGTGAGCAGTGGGCAATCTATTCCATAACTGGTGCACATAAGTGGTAACTTATGGGCGGATGTGAACCATTGACGATCTGGACCTGATTCTGCTTCCACTGACCACCAGACCAGCGCTGTACCAGAATATGGATTGTTTATCATACAGTTGATGAGTCAACAAACCGAGGGGTCTGTCTATCTGTCTGTCTGTCTGTCTGTCTGTCTACCCATCTACCTACCTATCCATCCATCCATCAATCCATTTATCATCCATCTACCCACCTATCTGTCTGTTTATCTGCCTATCTACCTATTCATCCATCCATTCATCCATCCATCCATCTGTCTGTCTGAATGTCCACCTACCTACCTACCTCTCCATCCGTCCATCCATCCGTCTGTCTGAATGTCTACCTACCTACCTACCCTACCTCTCCATCCGTCCATCCATCCGTCTGTCTGAATGTCTACCTACCTACCTACCTCTCCATCCGTCCATCCATCCGTCTGTCTGAATGTCTACCTACCTACCTAACTACCTACCTACCTACCTATCCATCCATCCGCCCATCCATTCATCCATCCATCCGTCTGTCTGAATGTCTACCTAACTACCTACCTACCTACCTATCCATCCATCCATCCGTCTGTCTGAATGTCCACCTACCTACCTACCCATCCATCCATCCGTCCGTCCATCCATCCATCCGTCTGTCTGTTTGTCTACCTACCTACCTACCTACCCATCCATCCATCCATCTATCTGTTTGTCTACCTTTGTTGACTGAGGAAAATTATATTTTCTCAGTCAACAAAAGTTTCAACTACATGCATTTCCCTTGTATCCTTTCGCTGTGCTAACAGCTGTGACTGTTAGGAATAAGACTCTCAGGTATAGATGGCCAATCCCAACTATATCACTCCAGTACAATTTGCCCAGTGGTGAGCAGCATAAATCACAACCATATGTATACATTTATACTCCTACTGTGCCTAGCAGGAGCCCTATGTATACAGTGGGAAGGGGCATCTTGACATACAGTAATGAGTGATGGGCTGACTTACCAAGCTGAGAGTTATTGGTTGGTGTCTCATCTGTGAACAGAGGAGAAATGAGGCCATTTAAGGCAGGAGCAATAGATTACACAATACAGTTTTACAGTACATGAATCAACAGGAGGCCTTCAGGAACCATGTGACCGTCTAGGACGCACATTTGGTTGTTGTTCACCATAAAACACCCAAGTGTCCTCTTCCCACACAGTCACCCTCATACAAACAGTATACGTAAAAAAACATATTTTTTAAAAGTAGAATTTGCAGGCTTGGAAAAATAGATACAAATATTTGAGTATTTTAGTGCAGTGAAAGACAAGGGTCCTAAAAATACAGATGGTTGCCGGGAAACTCTGCAGCACAAGAAAGAGGAGTAGGATTAACAAAAGGAGGAAGAGGACGACTTGTTATCAGACCGCACCAAAGCGTGTGATGATGGGCCCAGCAGTCAGGACAGCATTTCCAGACGCTGCATTGTGTTCCTTTTCTCCCGGTGTGTCTCTTCTTTTCCTGCTACCACAGATCTAAGAAAATAAAAAAAAAATATCAGAAAGAAAAGTAGTGACATAATTCTTGCTTGTAATCGGAATTTCAGATAGACAAGAAGGTATAATTTAATCCTGGTTGTACAAGCTTGTCATGGTATGTGTTCGGAATGTCAATGAACATATGTAGGAAATATGGGAAGATGAACTAGAACTCTGGTATCAAAGTTTCTGCTCGATACCAGAGATAAAGAAGAAAAAACTAGGTGTGCCTATTGAAGGAAGGGAAGGAAATCAAACTCTTTGTCATTGTGACACTGATATACACCACAGAATGTGAACTCTGCATTAAACCCATCACCAAAGTTAACTGTGGGCGGCTTTGGGTGCTGGACGGTGGGACACTGGCAGCTAGGGGATTCAAACTTGCAACCCTCCGGACCCAAGTCTGGTTCCTTAACCACTAGGCCAAAATTGCTGCACTGTTCACACTTTATAACCTAAAATTTAGTAAGAGATGAACTCTGTCTGGCAGAGAAAAACACCTCTAACACAGTCAGTATTTTATAGATCCTGATCATTAAAGAATTTGAGCATTTATTTTACTGTAATGTTTGCCTTGGAGAAGAAGTACAGTAAAAAAAAAATAGTTAAAATTAGTATTTTGCTTGAAGGATGTGTCAATGCAGCAAAGACTAAAATAAAGGTGAGATTTCTATATTTTTATAGCGACCTCTGTAGGTTAAGGGGCCCCGTGCTGCATTTACATCATCAACCAAAATAAAGGCTTCAAAACGATACAAAACACAATCAAGGAACCATATTATATTACCCTTAAAGGCAGAAAAACAATATAGAATATAAACACTGTGATGTAGCCAATAACCTGACTCCTCCAGGAAAAACACAGATCTTTTAACGACTTCACTGTCAAACTTAGGAGTTTCTTCGCAAGTATAACTTTAAGCACAGAGCTGAAACCACAAAAATCCCAACTAGTGACTTATGCTAGAATCCCGTGATGAGTCAATGTCTCTCAGCTTGGGAATCCCCGTGGAATCTTCAGATGTTCCACCTAATGGGGTTTTAAGCCTGTGTGTTTCAAGAAAAAAGGGCTATAGTGAAAATGTTCATTTTTTTTTATCTCATCCTTATGGTCAAAGGTGAAACTAAAACAAAGATAACAGTAACATATTTCTTATTTACACATGCTGTGATTTCGTGACATTTATTATTCAAATTTCTAGATATTTCTGTGCTGGATTCTCTTTTTTTTTTTTTTTTTTTTTTTTAAATCCCGCTCACACACATTTTCCTCCCAGTTGGAGTGACCACCACTTAATGAAGGTGCTGCTCCCTGAGATACTGTTAAAGGGTAATAATTGTTTCCCAAAACAAATCTATTCCCATGACTAATTTCCACTTTCCAACCATTTTCTCGGCCGATTAACTCGGTTGGGTTTGTATGATTAAATTGACCTTGAAGGGTTTCCACTCTCCTCTGGAAGCCTCGGTTTTATATTCTTCCATGGATCATATTTCAGTGCTACATTTATTGGCGATTACACATCTAATACTCTGAGATTCATCTCCCAAACTATGATGTGAAATGAAGAAACTCTCAGTCACTTTCTCCAACTGCATCAAAACAGAGTGCAGACAGAAACCATCATGAATTCTCCCTGAAAGCATCCACCCCATATCAACTAAACTAACTAGCTTTCCTAACACTTAACCTCTTCTTCACCAAGAAA
The DNA here is from genome assembly GCA_016785265.1 of Paraplagusia blochii. Classification (NCBI taxonomy): domain Eukaryota; kingdom Metazoa; phylum Chordata; class Actinopteri; order Pleuronectiformes; family Cynoglossidae; genus Paraplagusia; species Paraplagusia blochii. Next base: position 18,627 of record JAFBJS010009952.1, on the reverse strand, counting down.
GAAAGGGTTTTTTTTAGTTCTAATTCAATCTCCAGCTGCAAAGTGCATTAAAGTGAAAAACCAGTCTGGGTCACAGACATTTCCTGCTCTTCCATCAGGCCAATCAGGTGCTGCTTCTTAGTAGTTCAGCAGCACAAGGAGAAGTAAGGAGATGAAAGATATTCCGAAGGAAAGGAATAACATTTTAAAAGTCCTACACGGGGGCATGACTTAGTGTCTTAATTTAGAGATATCATCTTTGGCACTCTTGCAGTACGGAAATTAAACATCCTAAATGTCACTGGCTCCATAACCGTGATGGCAGCAGAAATTCTTCCGTCGATACGTTTTCATCATTTCATTTTTTTTTTTTTTTCCCGTTTTTTTTTTTTTTTTTTTTTTTTTTTACTGCAGAACCCAATGGTTGTTATCTCATTTACAAAAACGGAGCAAAACCTATTTCTAAGCGCTGACCTAAAGTGGTGATGAAAATAGGGGGGGAACAATGACACAATGATGGATAATGCACCAAATGGATGGATGGTTGGTACAAGAGAGGGTCTGTAGAGTGATCTGCAGACCCTCTCTAATGTGGTACTACCCTGAATATAGTTTGCATCTATTAAATCCACCACGTCCGCCCTTAAATACACTAACATCTTTGGAATTATGAAAAGTCTAAACTCTTCTCTCTCTCTCTCTCTCTCTCTGCTCCACGGTCTGCTGCATCACCACCATCTCTGCTCTGTGCTGTTTAAGAAGCTGTGAATTCTGCCAAGTGTCGTTGCCTTGGCAGTGTTTATTGATGAAACGAGGCCAGAGATTCTAAAGCAGGGAAACAGGGGAGAGAGAGAGATGTTTTTGACCGTGATGTGGTTCTTCATAGTGGTGGGGAAAAAAAAAAGAAATCAACAAAACGAGGAATAGAGTGAAGGGAATTGGCAAGGGTTTGATCACGTAATGAAACTGAGTATTTGATAAGAACATTTTCCAGCCCTGACTGCGAATGCAAATTTGTATGTTAGTGTAGAACGATTCTTTTCAAGTCAGTGACATTGCCAACCATTGAGAATATGAATCACAAAAAAGAAGGTAGTTATGGGAAAAGAGAATGTGGAAAAAGCAAGGGAGGTTGATGAGAGTAAAGTTAATTCCAGACTTAAGTGGAGTATAAGTCGCATCATCAAACTATTTTTTTTTAATTGAATGACCTGGATGACTAAGAATCTACACGGAGGTTTCCTAATGCCCTCTAGTGCAGTGGTCCCCAACCACTGGGCCGAGGACCGATACTGGTCCGTGGGTGAATTGGTGCGGGGCCGCAGAGAAATAATGTGTCAAGAATGCCAAGAGTTGATTGGCTGAAAAGCACCACATGGGATAATTTAACCTGTACACGATTGGTCAGTTTATTTCCTGATCCCGGCGCAGCTTTTCCTGTGTTTACAATGGCGTTGGTCGTAAACACCGAAAAAGCTGCGCACCTTAAAACTATCCCGTTAAATTCATCCTTCTTCTACCTAAGACTATTTGTATTTTCATAGTGCTGTGTTGTTCTCACTGGCAGTAGCAGAGGACAGTCGTCCGATCGACACAGCTTTGTGACACAGTGCAGGAAAACAGTGGACATCTTCTGGTTCTTGTGTTTGACAAAGCGGAACACCTCAAAGGAAAAGCGGCCCATTTGGCTTTTCCCGTTCTCAAAGATGGTGGTCTGGGGATCTTTTTCACAGCTGGCCAAGTAAGAGAGAAGGAGTTAGTAGGAAAAAAAAAAATTAATAACAGTTTAACAAAGATTTTCGTTAGTAACCTGACGAAAAGATCGTAGCGCAGGTCATCACTCGGGTTTCCAGATGGTGTGGTGTAACAGTAGTCCATTAGAACGTTCCATCTAGTGTCCAGAAAAAGACGATCCACATTAACAACAGAGGCATGTATAGAACAGAAAACACTAAAGCAGTTGTTCTCAACTGGTTTGGTCTTAAGGAACCATCAGCGCCTCTTATGACAAGACACCAACAAACCAAGAAAAATTTCAACTTTTCAACAAGATTTACACAGACATTCAGTGCAAGGCTCACAGTATGGTGCAGTGTGATTTGGGTTGCAGTTGTAGAGACTGAAGCCCTTGCAAACCCAATAAGGATAAGAGGATGATGATAAACAAATGAAAAAAAAATCACAATTTTTTTTGTGCTTCGAAATAGGTTTTGTGACCCACTGAAAATGGGTCTCTGACCCATATTAGGGGCTCGACCCACCGATTGAGACTCACTGCTCTAAAGGAACCTTTATATTTCTCTGTGATTACTACACTTACACAATATGATGTTGTGCTGCATGTGTACTTTCCATATACTGTTGTCAGGATGCATATCATCGCAGTCATGTGGTTTGACTATAATAATAAAATATTTCTAATACTTTTTCAGAAAAAAAAAAAAAAAAAAACACATTAGATCTCATCAGACTGAGTGCCTGGAGTGCAGCCCCCTTATTTCCATCTTTATCTAAGTGGAACAAAACTTGTCAGCAGATATTTGTCAGCTGTGGACCAGAAACTCCAGATTTTCCTGCTCCTTAATGACATTGATTTTCTCTGTATTTATTTTGGTGTGTGAGAGTAAAGTTATTTACCCTAATCTCCCGCAGACTTTTCAGTTTAATTTAAATGCTTAAAGTTGGCGAGCATTATAATCTCTCCTTCACAGTAAGGACACTCTTTTAATGGATATTAAAAAATAAAAAAATATTAATACATCCAAGCATATGTTCTCACGTGAAGGAAAAATGCAATTGGCCGACAAAAGTAATCCTAATGCCCTAAGTTCTTGTTTCTTGTCCAGTTGTATAATAGTTATTTAAGTGAGAAGTTAAATAATTCAATACTACTTGGTTGAATTATTAACAATGATGACACTACAATGGAAAACCTGTTATTTGCATTAATGACGACTGCTCATGGAAAAGCCGTGCAGCTCAACAGGATTCTCTGCTAATGGTGACACCAATTTTTCACACAACTGATTGGTGAGCTCGCAGTGATTTCCTCTGTGTTTTGTGTTACCTTCATCTTCCACCTTCTCCGCAGTACACAAGTTCATGGACACGTTTCCATGGTGATGCACCACCATAATAACCTTGGAAATCTAGTGTAAAATCTGACGTTACGACCTAACCATCCATTCTATAGAAGTGCCAATCATAAAAGGTCTGACTGAAAGGAACAGAATCGTACTGTTTAAGGGAGACGGCCTTCGTGATCATCATTGGATCAATAAACTTTCAGGTTATGGTCATTTTTGATTCCAGCTGTTTCAGATCTCTGTACGAGACCAGCAGAATACTATACATTAGGTGAGAAGTATCTGTTCTTTTGGAAGACAATCTGTCAATTCTACAACTCCATACATTTTTTTTAACTTTGGGCGTCAATCTAAATAACCCATCATTTGTGTTACCTGGTGAAGATGAAGAATGCCAGTCATACAGTCATGGAAAAAATGATTAGACCACTCTTTCTTTCACTTCTTGTCCATTTAAAAGTCTGCTTCCACTTAATCTACATTAATCTGGACAAATGTAATAACAACAAAAAAAGGCTCATAATTAAGTTTAATTTCAGAGCTGATTTCTGGCCATTTTTTATTACTATTATTACTGTTATTGTTGTTGCTTTGTTTGTTCCACATAGGCAAAAAAAAAAGGTTTTGAACAATAAATGTTATACACATCTTTATTTTTGTAAACATCTTAAACATGTTTGTATGTTCTTAAATTAAAATATTTTTAAAACACTTTAACATTTAATATTTTAACCTTTATCTGTGTATGTGCTTACATATCTTTTTTTTGCTTGGTTTCAATATGACGCCGGAGTTTACGGTCGCATACTCTCGTTAGCTAGCACCTCTTTGCAGATAACACACTGTGGCAGTGGAGCATCATCAGAACCAATACATGAAAAGCCAAATTTTTAAAAATCAGGGTCATACTTCCTCCGTTTTCCGCTCACCCCAGACTCTGTGCTCTCTCTCACTTTCACTTGAGATACTAAAAAACGATCCATCTTGCCTCTTGCCAGGTTTATCTCACCGCGCCTCCCCCTAAGCCCTCTGGCGCCCCCCAGGGGAGGCGCGCCTCACACTTTGAAAATCACCGTTATAGGGAATCCTATTTTTGATTGCAAATTTTCAATTAATTTAACAAAAGTGTTCTCTGTATGAAAGATGATCCTGTTTAGTTGAACACAATCCCAGTATAATGTGGGTCTTGACGATTCTTTTAATCTGTCCTTCAATAGGTGTAAGTAATAAACTGTTTAACCATAAAAGTCCAGTACTAGAAACATACATAGTACATAGACTTCTTTTGTTCAAAGGATGTTTTCGATGCTTATTTCTGCAGCTCAATGAAATTATGACCTAATCAAATCAATTGCTGGAGCTGTCTCCCATAGGGAGGACAAGTGTCTAATTACAGCAGCAATCACAGTAGGTCTAATAGGCTGCTCATGTTTGTGTTCGGGAACTGTATGTGTTCACCTTCTGTCCAGGTTAGTGGCTTTCACAGCTGCAAAAACACGTGTCTTCAGTGTCAGTCCTGCCATGGGGATGGACAGCTGCTGAGCATAGGATGTGTCCTGGAGAGGAACAAGAAAAGGTGTGAAAATTGTGGGGAAGTGAAGGGTTTGGAGCATATAGAACTTAATTGGAACCGCTGAGCATTTTGGAACATCTAGACACTAAATATGTCATCACAGGTTTGTCAATGATGAGGAATTGAATTGGCAAATATTTTTTTCTCTGCGCTCACTGCATGACAGGGGAAGCGATTAAATCCTGCTTCACCAAGAGGTGGCAGAAAGTCATTGATTACATGAAGATGTTGAGAGTTATTGAATAAGATCTTGGTGATTGTCTTTCTTCAATTCCTGGGAGTTTCAAATGTGTCTTTAACTAAACGAGTACATTTTTAGCAAATCTAAACAAGAATGATATTAAATGTCACATATAATGTTTTGTGAGCATGCTTACTGTAAATGTATCATCAATCTCTGTAAACAATCATTCATACATTGCTGTTTAATGGCTCCATGATGGTATCTACGAAACAACTTCCCTTATTCCCTGCAGCTTGTATAACCGTGTGAGAAAAGATCAGGACTCTAGAAAAGGACTTACGTTGTAAAGCAGGAGATTCAATGTGCTGATGAAAGTACCGTTGCTCTCCTTCACCGAGATTGCAGCAGCTGACCTTTATTAACGATAAAAAAAAAACATTTCACAGACATGTTGACTGGTTTCATTATTTAAGTCGACTGCTGGGATTTTACCCTGAGACCAGATGATGCTACAGAGGCTGATCATACTGATCATAACATTTCAGCAGGTATGGTGTTTATTAAAGCCACTGTAAAAAGATTCAACTGATTTCTTTTATAAGGTGTTTTTTTTTACATTACATTTTTACATTAAAATTAAAAGAAATAAAATCTGATAATGTAGCGATAAAAAATAATTACTATTAAATGTTAAATTAAATGGGGCGACAGTGGTGGCCTAGTGGTTAAGGAAGCGGACTTGGGTATGCCAGGCTTCAGGTTCGATTGCAAGACTCACAATATAACGCAGTGTGATTTGGGTGGCAGTCATGGAGACTGCTGCCCCCTGGTATCCAACAATGGATAAAGATGAATGAATGACTGTTTGTCATAATATTGTATCAGTGCATATATACTTATGCTATAACTATCATTACCCAACAGGATCCTATGCATCCAGAACCAGGACCTGACCCAAAGTGTCACCATCATCAGATGTTCTTCGTATATTTACTTAATTTTTTTTAGTGTTGTGTGTCAACTCTTGTTTCTTGTCAACTCTTGTCTCTTCCTCCCTCTCCTCTTTTCTCCCCCTTATGCTGTCTTCACAGTTTTTCCTTTACTCTTTTTGCCGAGGTGGACGGCAACACTGAATCTGGACCTGCTGGAGATTTCATCCTGTTTCTTCTTGTTAAAAGGGACATTTTTTTCTTCCCACTGTTGCTATAATGCTTACTCAGTGCATAACTATAACTATATCTACAGTTCAGTCTTTATTGTACATTTGGATTAATTGTTACATTGACTATATACAGTACACCTCACTTTTCCCCTTGTTAAATGGGTATTTTTAGGAGGAATTTTAAGTTTAATTTTTAATCTCTGTTAAATTTTGTAAAGTCCAATGATACAAATGTTATTTGTGAATCTGTGCTACACAAATGAAATTCACTTGACTTCATCTTTAATGAACGTTATATCCTGCACTGGTTGTGGTTGGTTAGATGCTTTCTATCAGACTAATTTCATGTAGTCATGTCCCAAAAAAAATCTGCTTTATTTACTAGATCTTTACATTGCTTGCCCTAAAAAACTGTATGTGTCAAACTTACGAGGCCAGCTGTGTGTTGTTGACCAGGTACTCCAGTGGATAACTGCAGCTGAACTTGTACAGCAGACCTGGCAGGTAGCTGATGACAGTGGCAGGGTCTGGCGTGTCGACGTAACCTGAAATGTTTCCAATCTGCACCAGTGACATGTTTCCATAAGCATTTGGTCCTTGGGCTGTGGAAACCTGCAATGCAGAACATCAGCGTGGTTAACACTGCTCCCTGTGGCTCGATAACTGACCACCACTGGTCTACCATCGGCTCAGGAGTCGATACCATCAGCCATACCACTGAGCACACTAATGCACCTCAGTAATCCTTACCTCAGCTTTGGCCTTATCTGTGGAGAGACCCTCCAGGAAGAGGTACACTGCACACGGCTCAATCACAGAACCAAACAGGGCTCAGAGACAGCTCACAGCTCAAAGTCACTTTAAACGGACTTTACAGTGTTTTAAAAAATTGTTTGCCCGTCATCATCCTGACAGAGCCTTCAGGATCTCACTGCGGTGCCTCTCCAGAGATAAGAAGTGCTGGACTTCATTCCCATGCATGATAACCACAGCATGTCAACATCAGACGAGAGATACTGAGAATGGCATGGCTAGCACTGGTTAAAAAAGAGAAAATTCTCTCTTTTTTTTTTCTTCACCAAAAAAAGAAAAGAAACCTGCTAGAAGCTGTTTTGTGAAGTTTGCACTAGTTCACTGAGTTAACTTTTGAGTCATTTGAGGTCGAAAGTTGTCATTTAACATATATAATGTAATAAATTAATAAACAAATATAGATGCGTTGTTGCAGGATTCAGCAACAGGTAGTGGTGAAGTTGCAGGTGTTTTATTTCACTTATTTCTTATCATCAGCCTGTAATGATCAATAAAACTCTGCAAATAAAGTTTAATTGTTTGCAGAACAAAGTTTGAAAAACAATTCACGTTAATGCTGTAATGTGTACAAGAATAATCGTTCCTCTCTTCCTGCAAATGAAACAATAGATATCCATATAGCTTTAAATTGACTGTTTTTTTTTTTTTTTTACGATGTGTATGGTGAGCAACATCTGGGATTGGTATTGTACAGGTGTGGGCAAACTAAACTAAGGGATGCAACACATTCAGCCTTAAATTAGTGCAGGACATATCTTAGATGCAGTGAGGACGACCATGAAAGTACTTGGTGTAGGAGAAGAGGACACAAAAAACAGGGGGAGATGAAATGATGATTCACTGTGGCGACACCTGGAAAAGGGACAAGCTGAAGGGAGGAGGAGAAACTTTGTTCTCATGTCAGTCAAAAAAAAAAAATTTCCACACTTGGTAATGTGGTATAGCTCACAAGAGTTGTGAGATAATCTTGGGTTTGTATATTGTATTTTAATATATATTTTGGACATATAATTCCTCACGTATATTTTTGTCTGGTCAGAACATTTATCACTGTTATCACTGCTGGGGAGTTCGACAACGGTCCTATTTAGCAACTAGGTCTGTGAAGGAAAGTTAGCAAACTACTAGACACAATGGACACATTTTAACACAAATGAAGTCCACTGAAGACATTTTAGTCATGATAGTTTAAAATAATATTTTATATATATATATATATATATACATATATGTATATATATATATATATACATATATATACATATATATATCCGTCCTGCTTGATAGAAATGAAAAATCTTGGATTTCATGGAACTCGTACCACTGGGGTGAGAGAAATCATTTGTAAAACATGATGTTTATAACAGAAGAAAAAAAGATCCGGGGAATTAAAAAGAAATACATACTAATACTATAACCTCTTATAATAATAACAATAAAAAAATGATATTATTAACGTAGATAATTACGTTATTATTGATGACATCATTATTATACAGTCAATTTATTCTCAGTAACTGCATGCGTTTAATTCTGTAACACCACAGGGGTTCTTCTTACCACCAGGGAATTTCCACAGGACTCCAGTGATGCCAGACTGATGCTGAAGATCACAACAGTGGGGAAAGTGTTGTTGTTGATGAATCCGCGGCAGTGAGCATCTCCATGACGACCATTGAGGGCCAGGTCAGTGTCAAGGTAGCCGGAGAAAAGAACCGGGCAAAAGTTGACTTTAAGGGTGATGGTCTGAACTCCACAGTATACACTAATGTCTCTTTCCGCTGAAACACATGCGTGCACGCACACACACACACACACGCACGGAGGCATGCATTAGAAGAGAAGGCTATATCACTTTGTAGAAAATAAGCAAGAAAATAAAACTGTGATCAAAAATAACCTCCATTTCTTACAGTGCCATAAATTAATACTTTTTTACCCTGTGGTTCTAATGAGTGAGGTGTAACGAGTCATTGTTTTCTCACCAGGAAAGCGGCTGTGAAAATTGCTGTCACAGTTGTATCCGTTAAACTGTGCTCCGGCTGACACGGCCTTGCTTAACAGTAAAAAAATTAAATGTATATGATCCATTTCAGCACCTAGAAAACACAGGAGGCACATTCAATTCCTCTACGAATGATAATGTGTTTGTACAGCTTTAAATGGAAGAGTTTGCATCCAGGAGAAAAAAAAGTAGAAGGAAAAAACTTCTTTTTTCTTCTTCCGCAAATCTGCAAATGTTTGATGAGGTAGTGAAGAAATCCCTGTGTGTCAGAGACCTGTCTTTCAAAATCAGAGCAGACAAATGTCAGGCGGAATTATCTCAGAACACCTGCGTCTTTGGCGTCAAAGTTATCGCAAATGATGTTGGACGATGTGCCGATAACGGAGGACGTCTCATCAGGTACAATGGCGTATCTCTGTGAGCACATCTCATTGTCCTGGTTAATGCTCTTATCTCATAATAGTTGTCCGTCACACGTACGGATTTTTGGGCCTGAGGCGATGGTGCCAGATAATGTCCAGCAGAATTTAGATGTTCTACCAACTGAATGCATTTAAAATCTATTATAATGTCTGCGTATTTAAGTGTCAAGCACTCACCCTGGTTCCTGGAAGCCAGCAGTTCAGCGGTTCTCCATAAGCTTGGGCCAGATGATGGAATGGTCCACACAGCATCCCTGCTGGACGACTAGAAACAGGACTCAGGTGCAGGGGGGGAAAAAGGGATCCCACGCATAAGAGAGTCATTATTTGAACACGTCAACAAAAAGGGGTGTCCGGGTTCAACATGGGAAAGTCCATCAAATCTGAATGTGTTATACAAATCCATTCACGTTTGCAGAAACATGAGCAGGTTTTGAAGTTTCCCACTCATATCAATTCGGCCCAATCTGGCTCTGTAACTGCTCACAAATGGGTTGACGCTGCATGAGGTCCGACGGCAGTAAAGAGGGGAGGAGAGGGGGGGGATTATCTTTTCATCGCTCCAGTGGCCCTGGCCTGCTGACTGAGCCGTTCCATTCTCCCTGGGACCGTCAGGGAGTGCTGTGCCTGGCCCATATGGGTCCTTGCAGCCTGGAATCCACACTTTTCATGCTTTGTGTGTGGTGATACTCAGTCAGCACAGCAGCAGGCGGTCGGTCCAGAGGAGCTGTGAGCTGCTGCCCACCTGATCCCTCATCTTTGATTTCTGCTCACAGAAGTCGCATCACAGATAGAGAAAATCAAGTTCCATGGGAGTTCCTGTTCTTGCGGGCCCATGTTCCGGCGCTGTACAGACAGCACACTGACATTCTGTTCTGCTGGTGAAAATGGCATTTGTCCTTTGGTCCAGTTAGACTCAAACGAAGTTTCTCATGTGAATTCTGACCTTTGGGGAAATCCCACAGCAGCAAACACCTTCACTCTCTTCATCCCCACAGCCATAACACCATTTCACAGCTATAAGTTTTCCTTTGGTGCAATATTCTGGTTCAGCCTTTGTTTTTGAAATGATTTCCAATAATAATCCCTGACTGTTTTTTTTTCTAATGTGTTTCAGTCATCAAGTAACTGTAACTTGCCCTTACCTCCGTCAGCTCATCTCATCACGGGTCATCTTGGCAAATTATCTTTCCAGTCGATCTTCAGGATTCCCACTGATTGACATCAAATCCACGTTCAAGGTTGTTCTAACATTTTTATTCCTTTAGACCTTCTGGCTGCGTCAAAATAAATCCTAAAGCCTTTTATGAGGAGAAAAAAAAAAAAAAAAAAGCAAGACACCAACTCTCAGTGGTTCCTCTGCTTCACTGCTCTGGTTTTTCACTTGTAGACTCCGGAATATTCTGCTCTGAGGGATTGGGTATGGCAATGTCGTTTTATTTCTAAGGACTTTCCTAATCCATATTAATTGCAATTTGGAACCAGGTACCCTGGCCAAAACCTGGAGATAATGCATTGCTTCATTGCCGACTGATATCATCTAGAGTGGCCCGGCACCTCAATTACCCTGAACTCATGTCATCACTCCGCTGTATATGCCTGTCTTATCAGCTGGGGAGAATCTTAGTCCATAGAACGAGGACAGCGGGGAAACTCTGAGGACTTTTCATCACCTTTCAGAGCCAAACAGATTAGCATTGTACGAACCAAAGTCGATATCTTTACGCCTGATGTACATAGAGCTCGAGTCATATTTTCGTCTTAATGGCTTCTCATGTTATAGGATATCTGAAATCAAACTGTCTCAGTCCGATCCCAGAACTGAAAGAACATCTGTAGGTAGCCACCAGTGAATGGAGCTGACCTAGCACCGTTGCATCAGTCTCAGGTTTGTTGGCGTTCAGTGCCAACAAAGCATCTGGCCCGGCTCATTTTATTCTCCACCGTTCCAGGAAATAAATAGAAAGGTAGGCTGACGACAAACAACAACGTAGGTTGCATCAGGGAATCAGAGATTCTTGTAAAGGAGCATTGCTGCAGTCAAGGAAAGTGCAGTAAACACCCTGAGAAGACCAAAGCTTCTTTGAATTAAAGGGTCAGAGGTTTGATGCCAAGTTTGACTAGTATACATGCAGTACCACTATGTACTAGGCCAGTGGTCGCCAACCACTGGGCCGGGGACCCATATCGGTCCAAGGGTGAATTGGTGCCGGGCCACAGAGAAATAATGTTTCCTTTTGGTCCCATCTGTCTATTACTTCCACTTCATCCATACCCATATCAACAAAAGAACTGACCAGTAGAATGGCTAGGATTCCATCATCAATAATGGAAACTATATTTGATTAGGAAATATTTTCTCAGTGAAGACAACAACAATCAACTCAAAATGATGCAGAATCATTGATATAAGATTCTAACCTTGTATACCGGTCCGGTAGGAGAAATTTAAAGGCTGTGTGCACTTGAGAAATGCTTGTTGTGTGCATGAACAGTTCGTTCAGGTAGGAAGATATAACTCAAATTGACGCAGAGAAAACTTTTTATACTGGTCTGGTAGCAGAAAGTTATAGGCTGGGTGCACTTGAGAAATGCTTGTTGTGCCCATGCACAGTAAATTCGGGTAGAAAGATTTTATAGGTAGGAAAATATTTCAAGGGGTATTTATCTGCCACACCTTAACGACAGTCCGTGAAAATAGTACGAGCCATTTTATCAGTCCGTGACGCAATAAATGCTTGGGAACACCTTTTGTTGTAGGTGACAAACCCGACATTAGGAAGATCTAGTATTACCTTTTCCTGATATCTGATTTTGCCTACATTGGCAAAACCCTTAATCTACGCTTCCAATATGAACCCTTACCAGTATATGTAGCTGTTAGACCACAAACTGAGGTAAATATCTCACAAGACGTTGTCTAATTCCAGGATAAGCCAGGCATTATGTTTAGGATTTGAGAATCAGACGAGAAACCCATCACAATCATACCTATATTGCATAATTATGCCGATATCAGCCAATAAAGCCGTCCATTCTGTATAACCCCACACCTCTACCATACATTTAATCGTCAAGACAAAGCAAGAAGCCACTGTCTCCATTGACTACAGACCAGGTGCAACCACTGCTGAAAATGCATCACCTCCAGGAGAATCAAGGCCAGTGTGGACTGTTGTTCAGTTCACGTCTTTCATGCAACAACCTTGGGAAAGATGTTGTGGTAACCTTCAGGTCCCAGCGACATAGAACACGGAATCACAAGACTCTTTAAAAGGAGGACAGAAAAAGAACATGATTTTTACACAAGGAGGATTTGAGTTGAACTGGGATTCAATATCCAACTATTCAATAACAAAATAACATTTGCCAAGGCTGTTTATTTATATTATTGATGTAAAAAATTAAAAAATGTAAATTAATTTAACATAAAAATTATTACAAAATTCTGGCCTGATTAAAATCAATTAAATAGGCAAGTAGGCAAAGCACTAGGGAAAGTGCTTGTTGTTAACTTCATTTTTGAGTTCACTTAAAAGAAAATCACTGCCCAAGATCAATTTATCATTTTAAAATAGTTATATTTATATTTATATTTAGGTTCATTCATTTTGACGATACTTTTATAAAGACTATTAGGCAAATAGAACAGTTTTATTCGTTATATTTTAACATCTTTGAAGATATCACAATTTTGCCAAAAATGAATAATGGAGTTATGATTTTAAACCAACAATATATCACTTTTATAACATTTAAAAAATCCATTGGTGTTTGTTAATGGTATATTTATTGGTCATTAAACTTGGACAATAGACAAAAAGACACAGTTTAAGAATTAAGAATAGAATAGAATAGAATAGAATAGAATAGAATAGAATGGTCCTAATGTCATTGTGCAGTGGCTAGAATTGACAAGAAATTCAAAAAAACATAAACAAAACATTTGTGAATGAAAAGAAAAATTAAAGAGAAAAGGTAGAAATATATACAATGGACACTGTTTTAAAAAACACAGTATGGAAATAACTGGAGGTAGTATGTTCTTATGCACTACATCTTTATATAAAGTGCAAAAGAACAATGTCAGGTTAACAGGTTTACTCTGGAGATTATCACAGTTTTTGGTCCAGAGGATATGTGCATTACTGAAGAGACACAAATAGGCAGTGTATAAAACGGGTGACAAGTCACAGTAAACATGACTCAGGAGCTGGCTGTATGAGTAAGAGAAAACCACATCTGAGGACTTTAAGGGACAAGTGTGAATTTAAAGTGGCAGGTGACAGGTGAGGTGGGTCCTCTTCTTCTTTCCGCTTGTCCCTTATTTAGAGGTTGCCACAGGGAATCAATTTTTCCCATCTCCACCATGTCCTTTGTATCTTTTACTCCACTGCTCCACTACCTACTACCTCCATGTCCTCCCTCACTGCATCCATCAATCTCCTCTTTGTCTTCTACCAATATAATCACTGTCCCTCCTCTGAACATGTCCAAACCATCTCAATCTGGCTTCTCTAATTTTTTTCTCCAAACCTTCTTGTCTGTGTTGTCCCTCTAATCACTCCAATACTGATCCTGTCCATCCTTGTCTCTGCTGAAGAGAATCTCAGCATCTTTAACTCCTCCACCTCCAGCGCTGCCTCCTGTCTTCCGCCTATTGCCAGTGCCACCTGGTACCCAGGAGTCACCAGGTGCCTCCGGGCACCAGGTTAGTAACCCCTGCTCTAATCCTTCCATCATGGCTGGTCTCACCACCGTCCTGTAAACCTTTCCCTTCACCTTAGCTGACACTTTTCTATCACAGACAGAAGCCACAGTCTTTGCAATCCATACATTCAGTCTGGTGGAGTTTAAATGATTTATAAATGGTGTTGTTCCTGGTTTAAATGATGATTTAATGGAAAAACTATAGCTGCAACTCTGTGTAATTCATCTTTTGTTCTCATATGCAGCCAAGTCCTGGACCATTTGACTTGTGTGTGCCATGATTTAATATATAAAAATTTATGAAAAATATGTAAAATTAAACTTTTGCCAATGTGTGTTTGTGACTGCCACATTAGAGACAACATATTAAAGGCCAGTAGAGTGTGACCTTGTGCGCCTGGGCTGAACCGGCTATATTTATCCTTGTCGCGCTAGGGAGAGTTCAATGCCTCAAAATCTCATTTCAACTAAAGGTCAGTTTATTTTCCCATTGCAGGGTTTAATTAAAGTACAATCTTGTTGATACCTAATCAACTCCTCCAATCAGGGCCGCTGACAGGATGCTCAGTGTACTGTTGGCTTCACCAAAAACTGGTTTTCAAGGAACTGTGAAGGGACATTTTGGACCAGTGGATCGCTAACTCTGTGCAACCAAAAACCACTTGCCACCTCTTCTTTTGGTTTGTCCCTATTTTCAGGGGTTACCACAGCCAACAATTCCGTCCCCACCTGTCCTCAGTATCTTCTACTCTAATTCCAACTACCTCCATGTCCTCCCTCACTGCATCCATCAATCTCCTCTTTGTCTCCTACCTGGTAGCTCCATCTCAAGGATCATTCTGTATCCACTGTCCCTCCTCTGAACATGTCCAAACCATCTCAATCTGTCTTCACCAGCTTTTTCTCCAAACCTTCCTGTCTGTGTTGTCCCTCTAATCACCTCATTCCCGATCCTGTCCATCCTTGTCTCTCCTAAAGAAAATATAAATTAACAGTATAAATGGGAAAAGTTTGGAGGCTGGATTAAAATGTCAAACGAGCCACATCCCGCCCTCGGGTCAAAAGTTTGAGCAGGTCTGGGATTTATGGATCTGGGACCGGAAATAATCTGACAAAAATACCATGTAAAATATGCATTTAGAGCATTTTTTTTTTTCATTTTTACAAAAATGAAATTTTTGCAAAGACTTGTTGATGTTTTAAAGGGGAATCAGAATAAATACACATATCAAAATAATGTAGCCTGTATTTTCTCTCATTGACAATCATTGTATGGCCAACCACCAGTATCATCCACTGTGATCTATGTTGCTTAGTCACTTATATATATTTATGCAGCAGATGTTTTGTTATGTTTACAGAAAAATCTATCAGGTTTCTAATGTAAGTAAATAAACAAAACATTTAATTCTCTGCTCGGACATTAAGACGTTTTATATTGAAAGAATCGTTAAAAATAATAAATAATTCATGGGATTATTGCAATGTGGCTCAAGAGACTGAGATCATGACTGAGGTTTATGATAAACACATGACCAAATTCTGGTTGAACTACTGCCACCTAATGGTCTTTTCACATTAATGCTGCCAAGTGTGTGTGATTCCTGTGTTTATCACTGATGTTATAGTGATTTATATATTTTTTAATATATTTTGCTTAAAACAAAGGTGACATTTTTATAGGTCAGACAGTTTCACAGTCGGTGGTAACGAGGTCAGAGAAAACAATACATTAGTGTTGAACCAAACTCCGATCCCACCGTTACAGTCAAGATCTGAGGGTCTTTCATTTGGGCTGAAATCAATCTAGACTGAGTGCCGTCACACTGAGTCCTCTTTATCAGTTTGATTGGCACACAAATAATTCAATGTCTTTTGACAAAAATGAAAGGATGGGTTTCTGGGTCTTTGTTGGCTAAAATGTCATCACCTGGCATTTATACAGGCAAGTCTTTGCATCATTCTGAAGGCTCCCTCAGAGAGTATCACTGTTTAAGCTTCTACTGCTGGTCGACATGGCCATTAAACTGTATACATAACAAATACATTCATCCTCAAAAGGGTGGAGGCTCCGTCGGTCCAGGCAGGAACACCGGCCGGGGGTGAAAAACATGAAGGAGTAACACAAAAAAAATGTAAAATGCAAAATTCTCTTAATATTTCAAATAAACATTTCCCATCTGTGGTGTCATTAGGATATGGTTGATGTGTGTATCCATCTTCATCACCTTCAACCAGCCAATATTTCTCATCACCTATTGTCCCACTGCCCACTTGTGGGAACTGGGTGTGAATGACCTCCAGGCGATGACATAAACAGTCACACACGCTGGATTTTGCCAAGAAAGAAATGGGAACCTGTGAAGCGGCTACAAAGAATTTCTCAGCAGCGCTATTAGAACAACATTTTGCTAAATGATGATCTACAAACTGGTGTGGAGTCACCTAATCTGAACACTCCTGAATGGAGCTGAGTGATGAGACCACTGCAGTGCAGTCTGACGGGGGAAAAGTGAGAAGCTGTGCCAACTTTGTATCGCATTGGCTGCACTGTCAAAAAAAAAAAGGAACGTTATCGTGGACAATTTGATTTATATAGCAATTTTTTAGCACCTACAAATCATTTAGATTGTTGTTTTCTACCAAAAGCATCATACTGGGACTGAAAAAATAAACATATTGATGGTGTTTTAACAATTCATTGCAGTTTGCAGAATTACTGTTTTCCATCTCCCCCTGTCCTCTGTCTCTACTACTCTGACTCCAACTACCTCCATGTCCTCCCTCACTGTATCCATCAATCTCCTCTTTATCTCTTACCTGGTACCATCTCTAGGATCATTCTTCTACCAATATTGTCCCACCTAATATATGTCCAAACCATCTTAGTCTGGCTTCTCTTGCTTTTTTCTCCAAACCTTTCTGTCTGTGTTGTCCCTCTAATCACCTCATTCCTGATCCTGTCCATCCCTGTCTCTCCTAAAGAGAATTTTAGCATCTATAATTCCTCCACCTCCAGCTCTGCCTCCTGTCTTCTGCCTATTGGTTAAGTCTCTAACCCTCATAATCATAGCTGGTCTCACAACTGTCCATTAAAAGTACAGACACTCTTCTATCACTGATCACTCCTGACACTTTTCTCCAGCCGTTCACTTCACCTATAATTACCAGTTTTGAAGGAAGTTTAACACTCTGGTCCTGTTAGATAGACAATTGTTTTAGAGTTTTACTTCGTAAACATCTTATTCACAATTCATCAAATCCATTAAAAAACAACATTGAGTTAAAGTTTTCGAAGTTTTCTGAACATTGTATTCCAATGACTCTGCAGAAGTTTCACATTTCAACACAATAAAAATGTAGCAATTTGTCTCTCTGTTCCACCAAATAATCACCGTAATTTTTTTTGACAATTCTAACAAGTAATGACGCATTAATTATAGTAAAAAAAAACATACTGATGCCAGACTTTGTGCTATAAAAAAAATCTTCCCGCAATGACACTTATTCATTTTCTTCCAAGTCTCCTGTAGATTCTGCCTCCACATCTTTGTACAGCCAGATTTGTTAAATATAAATCACAGGATGAAGTTGTGTTCATTTGTTATTTTGTTCTCGTTGTTGTTTTCTCCCCAATCTCTTGTTAAATTAAGGTTCAAATAGAGGAGAGAACCTCCAAACAACCCGTTTAACTGCAGCTTTGGAAAGTGAACAATTTTTCTTCTCTGGTAGTTAAATAGCGAAATTGTAAATAGGTTTGTGTGTTTAAAGCAAAAGCAATTCAAACACTTTGTATCTTTATAATTAGATTTGGAGTTGTTTATCGCTGGATGTTAAAAGCAACGTGTGGGGGGAGAAGGGCAGGAAAGAAGCTTGGTGTATTAGTTCTATTGTGGAAAAATACTGCTTAACACTACAGGGTGCTCAGTATATATGGAGTTATAATTTCAATGAAAGGTCAATGTCTCCTTGGGGAATATTTGATGGTGACTTGGATCACAGTAGGTGACTGAGAATGAATTAGAAAATCAGTGCATAAAGCATGAGAGATGCTTTAAACCCTGGTGAAGTACATACATGTCAATATACATAGACCAGTTTGTAGATATCTCTCTGCTACATATGATCACAATACATATACAATACTAATTATATTATGTCATGTTACACTGCTGATGGACACAAACTAGGAGCCCTGTGAAATTAAATTAAATTAAATTAAATTAAATTAAATTAAATTAAATTAAATTAAATTAAATTAAATTAAATTAAATTAAATTAAATTAAATTAAAAAGTTTCTGATTATACATTCAGAAATAGCTGCATTCTTTTGTAGTCTATATTCTAAACCAAATCATTCTTCAAATCAACAATTACATACTTTTGCCACTAGATGTCAACAGCGGTGCAACAATCGGTTCTATACTACAGGAAAATTGAGACGTCCTTTCATTGTGTGCTCAACTAAACCTGTTATGGTACTATACTATACTACTATACTACTATATACTATACCATACTAACGAGTCTTAATTGGCATGAATACATGGCAGAAGGTAATTTATTTAGCTGTTTTATAGTAATTGCATTAATAATAGTAGTAGTAACAATAACAACAACACTAATGATGATAATAAAATAATAATAATAATAATAATAATAATAATAATCTACTTTATAGGTGTATACCTC